>BPLR01020681.1:0-2500 GCA_021605095.1 Caerostris extrusa | reverse complement strand
TTTTTTTAAGATTGCGTTTTATTCTAACATTAGATTTTAAATTTTATGGGTAACCTAGCAAATAATTATATAATTAAATAATGTAAAATTGTTCCAAAAAAATTGTCTCCTGAAAGTAAAGACCATTTTACTTCAAAGTGAAAACGAGATTTTTCAAGAAAATAAAATCGTTTGGAATTCTATAGTTTTTTATATATATATATATTAAGATTGCGTTTTATTCTAACATTAGATTTTAAATTTTATGGGTAACCTAGTAATTATATAATTAAATAATGTAAAATTGTTCCAAAAAATTGTCTCCTGAAAGTAAAGACCATTTTACTTCAAAGTGAAAACGAGATTTTTCAAGAAAATAAAATCTTTGGAATTCTATAGTTTTTATATATATATATATATATATATTAAGATTGCGTTTTTATTCTAACATTAGATTTTAAATTTTATGGGTAACCTAGCAAATGATTATATAATTAAATAATGTAAAATTGTTCCAAAAAATTGTCTCCTGAAAGTAAAGACCATTTTATTTCAAAGTGAAAACGAGATTTTTCAAGAAAATAAAATCGTTTGGAATTCTATATATATATATATTTATATATATATTTTAAGATTGCGTTTTATTCTAACATTAGATTTTAAATTTTATGGGTAACCTAGCAAATAATTATATAATTAAATAATGTAAAATTGTTCCAAAAAATTGTCTCCTGAAAGTAAAGACCATTTTACTTCAAAGTGAAAACGAGATTTTTCAAAAAATAAAATCGTTTGGAATTCTATAGTTTTTATATATATATATTTTAAAATTGCGTTTTATTCTAACATTAGATTTTAAATTTTATGGGTAACCTAGCAAATAATTATATAATTAAATAATGTAAAATTGTTCCAAAAAATTGTCTCCTGAAAGTAAAGACCATTTTACTTCAAAGTGAAATTGAGATTTTTCAAGAAAATAAAATCTTTTGGAATTCTATAGTTTTTATATATATATATATATATATATATATATATATTTAAGATTGCGTTTTATTCTAACATTAGATTTTAAATTTTATGGGTAACCTAGCAAATGATTATATAATTAAATAATGTAAAATTGTTCCAAAAAATTGTCTCCTGAAAGTAAAGACCATTTTATTTCAAAGTGAAAAACGAGATTTTTCAAGAAAATAAAATCGTTTGGAATTCTATAGTTTTTTATATATATATATTTTAATTTTTAAGATTGCGTTTTATTCTAACATTAGATTTTAAATTTTATGGGTAACCTAGCAAATAATTATATAATTAAATAATGTAAAATTGTTCCAAAAAAAATTGTCTCCTTGAAAGTAAAGACCATTTTATTTCAAAGTGAAAACGAGATTTTTCAAGAAAATAAAATCGTTTGGAATTCTATAGTTTTTATATATATATATATATTTTTTTTTAAGATTGCGTTTTATTCTAACATTAGATTTTAAATTTTATGGGTAACCTATCAAATGATTATATAATTAAATAATGTAAAATTGTTCCAAAAAAATTGTCTCCTGAAAGTAAAGACCCATTTTACTAAAGTGAAAACGAGATTTTTCAAGAAAATAAAATCGTTTGGAATTCTATAGTTTTTATTCTATATATATATAACCTAGCAAATAATTATATAGATTGCGTTTTTATTCTAACATTAGATTTTAAATTTTATGGGTAACCTAGCAAATAATTATATAATTAAATAATGTAAAAATTGTTCCAAAAAATTGTCTCCTGAAAGTAAAGACCATTTTACTTCAAAGTGAAAAAACGAGATTTTCAAGAAAATAAAATCGTTTGAAATTCTATAGTTTTCTTATATATATATATATATTTTTAAGATTGCGTTTATTCTAACATTAGATTTTAAATTTTATGGGTAACCTAATATCAAATGATTATATAATTAAATAATGTAAAATTGTTCCAAAAATTTGTCTCCTGAAAGTAAAGACCATTTTACTTCAAAGTGAAAAAGATTTTTCAAGAAAAAAAAATCTTTGAATTCTATGTTTTTTATATATATATATTTTAAAATTGCGTTTTATTCTAACATTAGATTTTTAAATTTTATGGGTAACCTAGCAAATAATTATATAATTAAATAATGTAAAATTGTTCCAAAAAAAATTGTCTCCCTGAAAGTAAAGACCATTTTACTTCAAAGTGAAATTGAGATTTTTCAAGAAAATAAAATCTTTTTGAATTCTATTTTTATATTTATTATATATATATATATTTATATATATATATATATATAATTAAGATTGCGTTTTATTCTAACATTAGATTTTAAATTTTATGGGTAACCTAGCAAATGATTATATAATTAAATAACGTAAAATTGTTCCAAAAAATTGTCTCCTGAAAGTAAAGACCATTTTACTTCAAAGTGAAAATGAGATTTTTCAAGAAAATAAAATCTTTTGGAATTCTATAGTTTTCATATATATATTGCGTTTTATTCTAACATTAGATT
>BPLR01020680.1:0-26069 GCA_021605095.1 Caerostris extrusa | reverse complement strand
TTTTAATAAAACAAAATAACCTTTTTAATAATGTTATCTGTTACAGGTTGATTACAAAAATTTTTTTGATATATGAACCTCAGAAACTGAACAAAAGAAGTTTGGGCTTAGATATTTTAAGGTATGCGCTCAAGAATCATACAAAAATAACAATTATTGTTATGGTGACAAATTTCGAAAATTTCAAACAGCAACACTTACTATTATTTTTATTAAAATGTAATTTCCATAGCGAGAAACCACAAAGAGCGTTGGAACGATACCTGTAGCACGAAAATTGCTGGCGCTACACAGACTAAGAAGAAAAGTGAAAATAACCAATAATGGCAAAGAATCAACAGAAAGCAAATTTTATAGATTAGATGTATGTGCTTTAGATTTCAGATTTCCCCGCAAAGAAATCTATTGGTAAGATCTGAAGATCTTGGCGGCCACGGAAAAAGTGAAATGGCGGAAGATAATTCTGTCACCAAAATGTTGTGGTAAGAAACGTTTGACAGAAGATCTCAAATATGTGGAAAGCCATCTTGCATCCATACGACGTCAGATACAGCATTTCATTCAGTGCTGTACACCATTTGCGTAAGCAAAAAGTGTCAACGTGTGTGAAGTAATTTGTAAAACACATTAAAATGTTTTGTTTTCTGTTGCTTCTCAGCATTAATTGATTTTTCTCTTTCTACAGGTACTGTTTGAATGCTCTTTATGGTTTTCACTACGGAAATCACATTCCAATAAAAAAAAAAAATTGGCGTTCGATTCGAAATTTTCGAAATATTATCACTGTAACAGTAACTGTCAAAGTTTAATTGTTTTCCATATGATTTTTGAGCGCATATTTCAAAATACCTTAAACCAAAATATTGTATCGTCTCGGCCTATGCTAGACCTATAAGCTGCTTCAAGAAAAGAGCCACTTTCAGGTTCACGGAAACACTTTGATTTTTTTTTTATTTACAAGGCATTTCTGTATATATATATATATATATTGCTATATATATATATGCATACGCATGAAATGAAAATTACAGATATAAAATTTGATTCGATAAGAGTTCAATCAACGTCAGAGATCTTCAGAATTCTCCAGTTTACGACGATTCTAATGCACCAGGTCTGCGGTAGACCTTAATTATCAAACGGCGTGATACACGAAATCACTTTGTAAACAGACGGAATTTCCGGCTTTTCAATGACTTCACAGATAAAAGAGAAAAACAATACTCCATGTCGACTATTCACGAAATATCCTCTCTCCTTGTCCCAAAAACCTCCCTTTAAGAAAATCCGTCAAGAAAGGGGGTGAGCTTCAGTCACATCTCATTGAGTGGACACTTCCTCAACCCATGGTATACTAACATTCACGATAGAGCAATCATCACATAGCCATGTCTCTTATCGCATCTGTAATTGTTTAAACCTGTGAAGGTCGAACATACAATCGCTTATTTCATGACGTATCATTATCCGTGACACTGATTATCTGCTATCAGATTTGAGTGACAGATTGTTCTCATTAGTGCAAAACTTTAATTGCATGTAGTATAAATGTCCATGACATTGATTATCTGCTGTCAGTATGAGTGATAAGTTGTTATTATGCATTTGTTAAAGAATATACCTTTCTCCTGGGAACAGAAATGCTATATCTCTTCCGGTGAAAAAAAATGCCACAATAGTATTCAGTTTTATTGTGAAAACTAGCGTCTCATATACTATATCATATCTATCCCTACTGAATTTCGCGATATTTTTTATCATAAATGTTATTATTTTTATTCATAAGCAGATGTAATATATTACAGCAAATAGAAAAGGATTAAAGTATGAAAAAAAAAAAAAGAAAATTAAAATATTAAAATTTTTATTCAAAACTAATAAAGTTGCATATCATTTTTAATCCAAAGTAAAAATATTCACGTCAGTACATGCATTAACAATTACCATCCTAATCATTTTTTCTAATTCCGCTTATGCTATAAGGAAATGTGTTGTTCCTTTTTTTTTTTTCCCCGTCAGAAAATGAAATTATCCCTTTTATTTTTAATATTGTGTTTTCCCCCTTTAAACCAATCAATATCGTTATTTTTTCCCTCTAAACATTCCGAAACTGAACTTTTCCTTTAAATAAGGGCCCAAAGAAAAAAGCAGTTTTGATTAACATTCCACTCAAAACTTCTTCCTAATTCTATTTATTTTTAGAGAAAGCGTGACATGCTCTTTTTTTTTTTTTTTTGGGGAAGTCTGGTTAAAAGTTTACGCAAACGCAGTTTCCACTGTTTGTTCACAATCTAATTATTACCGTGTCTGGACAAAAAACGAATTTTAAAATTCATGCGAAAGGAGTATCCATCTTAGATTTCCCTTTTCTTTGTTTGGTTTATTTTATTTATTTTTCTTCCACTACAAAGAAGAATCTTGTCTTGTTTTTCCATGCCTCATGCTTTCGATTTGAAACATGAATAATTATACCAGAGTAATGGTATGACCAGGCATATGTGCTAAGTTTTATCTAGCATTATCTGATTATGGTTTTGCAACGCAATAATCTTATTAAATGTGACATAACAATACTTAATTGCTAATGCACTATAGGACGTGATCAAGATGCAAAGTTAACGTATAAAAAAGATAAGCAAACACTTATATTGATTATCTGCAGTGCTATGCATATTTATGTGACTCACATATTTTTTTTTTGATAAAATTTAAGTAAAATTCTTATATTTTTTGAAAAACATTATTAACAGTGTACAAAGTTTTTCTAATTTATTTCATTACTGTATGCAGTTTCAGAAGTAGGCTTCATACTTATTTTTATTTTTATAAATAAAATGTTTCTTTAAACATTGTATTGCGTGTTTTTGAAAACATTAAGAAGGTAATGACATTTTGCGTGGGGTGCTTGAAAAAAAGTGGGTGCTTTGTATGACATTTTAAAACTAACTTTGCATTTCGGAATGAAACTAGTGAAAATTATAATTGATATCGAGCACCCCACGCTTTTAGAACAGTGACATTCATTTTCTCGTCAGTCACTTTATTCTTATGTTAACAATTATTTTTTATTTTTTAATTTGATTAACTCTAAAAGCGTGTTTTTTAGTTTTTAAACTATTAATTTATTTTTACTTTTTAGTTTGATTAACTCTAAAAGCGGGTTTTTTAGTTTTTTTAAACTATTAATTTATTTTTTACTTTTTAGTTTGATTAACTCTAAAAGCGTGTTTTTTTAATTTTTTTTAAACTATTAATTTATTTTTTACTTTTTAGTTTGATTAACTCTAAAAGCGTGATTTTTTAGTTTTTTAAACTATTAATTTATTTTTTACTTTTTAGTTTGATTAACTCTAAAAGCGTGTTTTTTAGTTTTTTTTTTAAACTATTCATTTATTTTTTACTTTTTAGTTGGATTAACTCTAAAAGCGTGTTTTTTTTTTTTTTTTTAAACTATTCATTTATTTTTTACTTTTTAGTTTGATTAACTCTAAAAGCATGTTTTGAGTGTTTTTAAACTATAATATTTAAATGAGGTCCCCATGGTACGGAGGAGTGGAACTATAGTTCTTACAATAATGTAATTGTGAGTAAAACAAAGGCTAAATGCGAATAGTCCGTTGTGCCACTGTCCCACGTAGGTTTGAATGTCTTTACTGAATACTTTCATTCTACATGGGTTAAATTGCTCTTCATAAGTTAAAATAAATTCTCTAATCCCCGCGATCTTAATCATGATGTGATAATAAACTTATCAAACTATTTTAGTGTCGTCGGTCCTTCATAAGTCTACAACGTTGAAATTAAATGTGATCGTTAAAAGTAGAGCAAAAATTGAGCCCAAAGAGTCAGTTACAAACAAACAAACATTCAGGTGAAACTAATATAATAGCGTATTAAAAAAAATCGACTGTTTTCTTTCTGAAAGATGCCTGTAAATGTTTCTTTGCAGCTTAAATAGTGTATATGAGGAGAAACAGATCTCCAGGGGAAAAAGTCAGTTACATACATACATACATACAAACATACAAACATACATACATACAGGTGAAGCTAATAAAAGCGTATTAAAAGAAAACGCATGAAACGAGAAAAAGTTGCCAAATTAAAATATTCACATTTTTATTCATAACTAATAAGGTTGCATATCATTTATAATCCAAAGTAAAATTTTCTCGTACGTACATGCATTAACAATTACCATCCTAATCAATTTTCTAATCCAACTTGTGTTTTAAGAAAATGTGTTGTTCCTTTTTTTTTTTCTGGCAGAAAATAAAATTATTCTTTTTATTTTTAATATTGCGTTTTCCTTTAAACCAATGAATATCGTTATTTTTCCCCTCCTAAACATTCCGAAACTGAACTTTTCCATTAAATAAAGGACCCAAAGAAAAAGTAGTTTTGATTAACATTCCGCTCAAAACTTCTTCCTAATTCTATTTATTTTTAGAGGAAACGTGACATGCTCTTTTTTTTTTTTTTTTTTTGGGGGGGAAGTCTGGCTAAAAGTTTACGCAAACGCAGTTTCCACTGCTTGTTCTCAATCTAATTATTAGCGTGTCTGGATAAAAGAAATTTTAAAATTCATCCGAAAGGAGTATCCATCTTAGATTTCCCCTTTCTCTGTTTATTTTATTTTATTTATTTTTCTTCCACTACAAAGATGAATCTTGTCTTTCTACCATGCCTCATGCTTTCGAGGTTTGAAACATGAATAATTATATCAGTGTAATGGTATGATTAGACACGTGTGCTAAGATTTATCCAGCATTATATGATTATGGTTTTGCAATGCAATAATCTTATTAAATGTGACATAGCAATACTTAATTGAAAATACACTTTAGCACATGATAAAAATGCTAAGTTAATGTATAAGAGATAAGAAAAACTTCTATTGATAACTTTTTTTATAAGCTATACATTAACTGCAGTGCTATACATATTTAAGTTGCTCATATATTTTAATATTTTTGTATTGATAAAATTTAAGTGAAATTCTCATATTTTTCTTAAAAAAATTACTAATAATGTAAGTTTTTCTTAATTTACTTCATTACCATATGCAGTATCAGAAATAGGCTTTATTCTAATTTTTTTGTAATTTTTTTGAAAGATTGAATTGTACGTTTTTGAAAATATTAAGAAGGTAATTTAACCTGGTCATCAGAAAATTTTCAAACATTTTCCGTTTTTATGTTTTTTTTTTTTTTTTTTTTTTTTTTTTTTTTTTTTTTTTTTACATTCTTATAAACGAACTCTTTTAGTAGCCTCTTGAACAAAAGTATGAATTTGGATTTCGTTTTTTATTTTTAAAAATTTAAGATTCAACGGCAACTATTACAACAACTGTGTAAAAAATAATAGTAGTAATAGTCTGCCTAGCACTAGCGATTTTCGTGGTACATATAATATTCGAAAGCTATTTATGGTTCTTCGTTACGGAGATCGTATTTCAAAGAAATAAAAATTAGGCATTGCTATTAAAAATTTTCGAAATACTGTGGCTGTAACCATAACTGCTGGAGTGAATTTCGTTTTTCATATGATTCTTGAGCGCATACTTTGAAATTCCTTAAACTAAAATATCATTCAGTTTCTGTTGTTATAGCTAGAAGCTCATATATCATATCTACCTGTATTGAATATAACGATGTTTTAAATTTTATTATGTTTACTAACAATTTGTTATTTATTTTATTATGTTTATTAACTATTAATTATTTATTATGTCTATGTTTTAATTTTTACGTTTATTACTTATTAATAAGTATTTGTAATATATTACAGTAAAGAGAGAAAGCATAAAACAAGAAAAAAAAAAAGGTTGGCAATTAAAATATTCAAATTATTATACATAACTAATAAAGTTGCATATCCTTTTTAATCCGAAAGTAAAATTTTCACGTCCGTACATGCATTCACAAGTACCATCCTAATCATTTTTCTAATTCCGTTTATGTTTTAAGAAAATGTGTTGTTCCATTTTTTGCAGAAAATGAAATTATCCCTTTTATTTTTAATATTGCGCTTTCCCTTTAAACCAATGAATATCGTTATTTTTCCCCTTCTAAACATTCCGAAACTGAACTTTTCCATTAAATAAAGGCCGAAAGAAAGAGGCATTTTGATTAACATTCCGCTCAAAACTTCTTCCTAATTCTATTTATTTTTAGAGGAAGTGTGACATGCTCTTTTTTTTTTCTTTTTTTGGGAGGGGAAGTCTGGTTAAAAGTTTACGCAAACGCAGTTTCCACTGTTTGTTCTCAATCTAATTATTAGCATGTCTGGATAAAAGAAATTTTTAAATTCATGCGAAAGGAGTATCCATCTTAGATTTCCCTTTTCTTTGTTTGGTTTATTTTATTTATTTTTCTTCCACTACAAAGAAGAATCTTGTCTTGTCTCCATGTCTCATGCTTTCGGGATTTGAAACATGAATAATTATACCAGTGTAATGGTATGATTAGGCATATGTGCTAAGATTTATCTAGCATGATCTGATTATGGTTTTACAATGCAATAATCTCCTTAAATGTGACATAACAATACTTAATTGAGATTACATTTTAGCACGTGATAAAAATGCAAAAGTTAATATATAACAGATAAAAACTTCTGTTGATAACTTTTTATAAACTATACATTATATGCTGTACTATACATATTTATGTTGCTCGTATATTTCAATATTTTTCGGTTGATAAAATTTAAGTGAAATTCTTATATTTTCCGGAAAAAATTATTAATAATGTACAAAGTTTTCTTTTATCGCTAATTTTTATTTCATTACCATATGCAATTTCAGAAATAAACTTTATTCTAATATTTATTTTTATAAAAAAAAATTGTTTAATTGAATTACCTGCTTTTGGAAAGATTACAAAGATAATTTAGCCCAGCCATCAAAAATATTTTTTACGGCCTTTTCAGGTTTTTGTACAAAATTACAACATTATTCAAGTCTTATGAATAAACACGTTCTGTAGCATCTTGAACAGCAGTATAAATTTGAACTACGTATATATTTTAAAACTTTTAAGATTCAATGTCAAGATTTTGTAATTAAATTTTGTAAAAACTTTTAAATAAACTAAGGTTCTTCTTCTTTGGCGCAACAGCAAGGCCGTTGGGGGGTTGTCTTTCATGGGGTTCTTGTGCCAATTAAGAAGAAATATGTGTTATTGATAAGTTTTCACATTATTGTTGTAATGGTTACCATTAAAAATTTTCAAATATATACGTAGAACAAATGATGTCCAAATTCCTACTGCTGTTCAAGATGCTATCAAAAGAATTCGTTTATAAGACTTAAATGTTAAATTTCAAAAAAGCTGGGAAATTTTTAATAGCTAAGTTAAGTTATCGTCTAAATCTTTTCAAAAACATGCAATTCGATGTTTGAAAAAAATTATTTTACAAAAATAAAAATAAGCATGAAGCCTATTTCTGAAACTGCATACGGTAATGAAAAAAATTTTTTAAAAACTTTGTACATTCTTAATAATTTTTTCAAAAATATACGAATTTCACTTAAATTTTATCAACAGAAAAATATTAAAAAATGTGTATAGCACTGCAGATAATGCAGTGCTTATAAAAAAAAGTTATCAATAGAAGTTTTTCTTATCTTTTATACTTTTAACTTAGCATTTTTATCACGTGCTAAAGTATGTTCACAATTAAGTATTGCTATGTTATATTTAATAGGATTATTGCATTGTAAAACCATAATCAGATAATGCTGGATAAATCTTATCACACATGCCTAATCATACCATTACACTGGTATAATTATTCATCTTTCAGATCCCGAAAGCACGAGGCATGGAAACAAGACAAGATTCTTCTTTTGTAGTCCAAGAAAAATAAATAAAATGAACCCAACAAAGAAAGGGGAAATCTAAGATGGATACTCCTTTCGCATGCATTTTAAAATTTCTTTTATCTAAACACGCTAATAATTAGATTGGGAACAAACAGTGGAAACTGCGTTTGGGTAAACTTTTTAACAGACTTCCCACCAAAATAAAAAATAAAAAAAAGGCATGTCACGCTTCCTCTAGAAATAAATAGAATTAGGAAGAAGTTTTGAGCGGAATGTTAATCAAAAATGCCTTTTTCTTTGGCCCTTTATTTAATGGAAAAGTTCAGTTTCGAATGTTTAGGAGGGGAAACATAACGATATTCATTGGTTTAAAGGAGAAAACGCAACATTAAAAATAAAAGGGATAATTTTATTTTCTATGGGGAAAAGAGGAACAACACATTTTCTTAAAACATAAACGGAATTAAAAAAATTATTAATATGGTAATTGTGAATGCATGTACGTACGTGAATATTTTACTCTGGATTAAAAATAATATGCAACTTTATTTTGAATAAAAATTTGAATATTTTAATAGACAACTTTTTCTTGTTTTATGTTTTTCTCTTTGTTGTAATATATTACAGCTGCTTATTAATAAAAATAATAACATTTACGTTAAAAACATCGTTATGTTCAATACAGGGTATATATGATTTATGAGCAGCTAGTTCTCACAACAGAAACTGAAAGATATTGCAGCATTTTTCCCATTATAAGAGATAAAGCATTTCTGTTCGCGGGAAAAATTAATGTATATTCCTTAACAAGTGCATAATAACAATCTGGCACTCAAATCTGACAACAGATAAGCAGTGCCGTGGGATCAGTGCCAAGGTCATCTGCCTACTGGCAGATTTCTAGACAAGAAGTGGTTTCTTTTCACAGTGTAGGGTTCATAGCCCTACGCCCAGCACTGTACAATAATATTAAACAGAGACCTACTTCTTAAAGTGAATTCCGAGCCACTACAAACATTCATTGCACTGCTGGGACTCGGGCCCGAGACCTGTAGCACCGAGCGCCAGAGAGACAATTTCACTTAGCCATCAAGCATGTTTCAAGACTTTTCCATTGTTGTTGTTGTTGTTTTGGATTTTTTTTTAAATTTTATTAAGTGTTATGAGCGAACTCTTTTCCTAGAATTTTGAACAGCAGTATGAATTTGGAACATAATTTGAACTGTGTATAGATTTGAAAATTTGTGGGATTCAATGGTAACCATTGCAATTATTCCGTAAAAACTTATAAATAAAGTATAGTCCTTTTTCAAAGGCGCAACAGCCCTATGGTTGTCCAAAACCGTTGTAATGTTTCGGTCTATACTAGACCTATAACGGGTTCAAGAAGAGGACCACTTTAAGGTTCACGGAACATTTTAATTTTTAGTTACAAGCATTATATATATATATATATACACTGAAGTGACAAAAGTCATGGGATACCTCTTAATATCGTGTCGGCCCTCCTTTTGCCGGCGAAGTGCAGCAACTCGACGTGGCATGGACTCAACAAGTCGTTGGAAGTCTTCTGCAGGAATATTGAGCCATGCTGTCTCGATAGACGTCCATAATTGTGAAAGCGTTGATGGTGCAGGATTTTGGGCACGAACAGACCTCTCGATGATGTCCCATAAATGCTCGATGGGATTCATGTCGGGCGATCTAGGTGGCCAGATCATTCGTTGGAATTGTCCAGAATGATCTTCAAACCAATCGCGAACAGTTGTGGCCCGGTGACATGGCGCATTGTCATCCATAAAAATTCCATCGTTGTTTGGGTACATGAAGTCCATGAATGGCTGCAAGTGATCTCCAAGTAGCTGAACATAAGCATTTCCAGTCAATGTTCGGTCTAGTTGCACCAGAGGACCAAGTCCATGCCATGAAAAAACAGCCCACACCATTACGGAGCCACCACCAGCTTGAACAGTGCCTTGCTGACAGTTTGGGTCCATGGCTTCGTGGGGTCTGCGCCACACTCGAACCCTACCATCAGCTCTTACCAACTGAAATCGTGACTCATCGGACCAGGCCACGGTTTTCCATTCATCTAGGGACCAACCGATATGCTCACGTGCCCACGACAGTCGCTGCAAGCGATGTCGTTCTGTCAGTAAAGGCACTCGAGTCGGTCTTCTGCTGGAATAGCCCAAGAAAGCCAAATTTCACCGCACAGTTCTAACAGACAAGTCCCTTGTACGTCCACATTGATTTCTGCGGTTATTTGACGCAGTGTTGCTTGTCTGTTAGAATTTACGACTCTTTGCAGACGTCGCCGGTCTCGGTCGTTAAGTGCAGGCGGTCGACCACTGCGCTGTCCATGGTGGGATGTTATGCCTGAAATTTCATACTCTCGGCACTCTTGACCCAGTGGATCTGGGAATGTTGAATTCCTAACGATTTCCGAAATGGCATGACCCATGCGTCTAGCTCCAACTAACATTCCGCGTTCAAAGTCTGTTAATTCCCGTCGTGCGGTCATCATCACGTCAAAACCTCTTCACATGAATAACTTGAACAGAAATGAAAGCTCTGCGAAAGCACTGCGCATTTATACCTGTTCTACGCGATGCTACTGCCATCTGAAAATTTGCATATTGCTATCCCATGACTTTTTGTCACTTCAGTGTATATATCTCTTCACAAGTGCAATTCACCCCAATGTCGGAAATGTTTAAAGTTCTCGAGTCAACGACAAGTTTAATGAGCCCAGTGTGCAGCAGACCTTAATTATCACACTGCTTGATGCACGAAACCACAAGAGGCTCACTTTGTAAACAGGCTGAATATCTGGCCTGTTCAGTCACTTTACAGAAAAAGAGAAAAACAACATCTCTGGTCGATTCGTCACGGAATACCCTCTTTTCTTCTCCAAAATCTTACTTTAAGAAAATCCGTCAAGAGGTGGGAGTCAACTTTCCTCACTTCTCATTGGAGTGGAACAACTCATGACGTAGTCCATATCCCATGTGCATTGGTTTCGACCTATGAAGATCGAACAGACAATCGCTAATTTCATGATGTATTATTATCCATGATACCGAATATCTGCTAAAAGATTTGAGTTACAGGTTGTTCTCATAAGAACAAAACACTAATTGCATGTAATATAAATATCCACGATATTTATATTACATGTGAGTGGTAAGTTGTTATTATGCATTTGTTAAAAAATATATATATTTCTTTCCCATGAGAACAGAAATGCTATAATTCTTCCAGTGGGAAAAATGCTTCACAGGCTGCCTACTGGCAAATTTCGAGACAGGATTTCTTTTTACGGGTAGATTTTCAGCCCTACGCCCAGAGCTCTGCAGTCATATTAGATCAGGACCTAATGTTTAAGTTGGATTCCGTACCACTACAAACATTCATGACATCGCCGGGACTTCGGACGAAACCTGTAACTCCGAGCGCCAGAGCTCTAGTCGCTCAATCATCATGCACCAAAATATTTCAATTTTCAAATTCAACTTCTTGATTCCAAATATGAAAACTAAAATCAGTGTGAGCAATTACATACTGCAAAAAACTTGACAACTATTGTTGATTGATCTGATAAGGAGTCTCCAAATTATGGCCGGCGTCCGAAACTGGCCCGCGAGCTCCATCCATCAGGCCCGTCATTGTGTATACTGATTACATTGCAAAACTTACAAAGTAAATACAAAATAAAAATCGGATATTTTTATGTAACGACCTATTAATAAACAATAACAGATGTAAGGAAATTGATCATTTCAACAATTAACGCTATGAGATTTGTCCTAAAAACATATCTTAAGCAGCATTGATAATTCACATAATGAAATTAAACATTATAATTATGATTAAGGAGATTTATGTAGTTGTGCCTTTCCACTGTGGCCTGATGGCTAAGTGACTTGTGCTCTGTACCACAGATTTCGGGTGCGAGTCCCGCCATGTGCCACTGATGTTTGTAGTGGTTATGAATTCCTCTTAAACTATAGATCTTGGTCTAATATGACTGTAGAGCTTACGGCAGACAACCTCATCCGGTAAAAAGAAACATCTCCTATTTCGGACTCAGTCAGTAGGAAGAGGGCCATAGCCCAACACGGACTGTAGTACCAGGGAGTTAGTTAGTAACTTTACACTAACAATTATTGTATATCAAGTTTGTTAATCGAAATTATCAGCAGCGACTTCGAATGCTCATCAGATAACTTGGATCTGTAAACATTTTTGTATATTTCGTTTTGGAGAATTCTTTTTCACACAGATAACTAGTTCCGAAAACGGGAAAAAAAAGCCACCATTCATCACCAACGCCTTGGATACATCACTCACCAACTACTTCCAAAACAAAAATTTGTCCAAAATTGGAAACTACAGTACGTTGGAATAATTAGTTAGCTCGATGTTGACCATTCGGACTTAATGTAGTAGTCAGTGTGGCTTTTCGGCTAAAAAGTTTGGTGACTAATTTAGGTAAAAGAACTGAAAAAGATATTTATAAATTTCTGGAATAAATCAAACAAGTACCTGATATTTATCTAATTGACAGCAAATCAATAAAAAAT
This sequence comes from Caerostris extrusa, assembly GCA_021605095.1. Taxonomy (NCBI): domain Eukaryota; kingdom Metazoa; phylum Arthropoda; class Arachnida; order Araneae; family Araneidae; genus Caerostris; species Caerostris extrusa. The sequence continues at coordinate 13,655 of BPLR01020680.1, read as the reverse complement.
TAATTAGCTATTTTTCTAATGGAAATTTTTTTTTTTAATTTTGAATTTATTTCATCAAAAGATTTAACGCTGCATTAACTCTTTTCTAATTTATGAAAAATAAATAAAAGAAACCTAGATGCTTAGAGAAGCTATTTGAAAATAAAAATAAAATATTTTAAAGCATCATTAGTACAAAACATGATTTATAAAAAAGGACTCTTCGATAAATTACAAAGTTGCTTATTTTTTATATCAAAAACAAAAAAAAAAAACGATTATTCAGTGACATATTCATTGAAAAAAAAAATTTTTTTTTAAGTATATATTTTTATAACACTAAAGTAAAATATATATATATATAATGAATTCATCATATATATATATATGGTACTTCGTACTAACGGTACCTTGGCGACAGACTTGGCGTTATTAAGTGTCGCCAATGGAACCCCTGCAGATTTGGCGTTTTTAAGTGGCGGCAATCTTAACAGCTGTAGATTTGCTGAGTTTCGACTCCATATTGTTGTGATACGAAAATGCGTATTTGGGATTTTCCAGAAACGGAGCACGATGCAATTTTATTTTTCTAGGAGCGAAATATTTTACCAAAACAACGAAAATGTCCAATTCTCATGACATGAAATTTTATTTTGGTGAACGTAAGTTTTGGAAATGCAATTTCAGTCAGTGTGCTCATCGTGTGGGATTCCGAAAAGACAACTGGTTTGAAGGAAACAGAATTCCACTTCGTACAGCTTTGAGATTTTTATACTGCTGGTGCGAGGAGTTGACGTCGATTAAATTTTGTGAAAAACAACTTGATATATCGGATAAAACTGTTATAGATTGGAACAATTACATGCGTGAATTATGTGTCTTGGATATGGTGAATAAACCAAAAAAAAAAATGTAGGTGGACCAGATTGCATTGTGGAAATTGATGAAAGTTTGTTTACTAAACGTAAAAGTCGTTGTGGTCGGTATTTTTAAATCGTTTTGATTTTAAATGTTTTATATATTTTATTGTTTTGAATAAAACTATTTTGAAAGCGTTTTGATTGTTTTTAAGTGTAGATTGGCGCCACTTAAAAACCGCCAAATCTGTAACGGCGGTTGGCGCGTTTTCACTAATTGTCGCCAAGGTACCGTTAGTACGTAAGTACCATATATATATATATATATATATATGATGTGTGTGTGAAGGCTGTGGTGGGAGATACCATTCATTCGATACCTCCTATCTCACTAGATGGCAGCAGCATCCAGTAAAATGACTTTTGACACTTAATGATGATTAACATAAAAAGGGGAAAAAAAGGAAGCAGTACTGAGCTATCGGCAACGAAGAGTGTTCTATCGTTAAGTTGTGTTGTTTGCTAATTGTTTAATTTGTTTTCTATGTATGTTTTTTAACTAAATATTTCTGTTTAATTATCGCTTATTATTTAATTGGTTGTTATGAAAAACATTATAAATGCAGTTCTTTTTTTTTTACAATGCTAAATTTAATTCAGGAAAAAAAAAAATATCAAAGAAAAGTTGAAATTCTGTGAAAAATTTCATTAAAATAAGCTCAACATAATGATATTAAATTCTTAATTTCATCATTTGTGATGATAGAAAGAGTAACAAAATTGTTAACAGTTATGTAAGGATTAAATTAATCTAAAATTAAGGGAATTTTTAATTATGTTGGTGATCATTTTATACTTTCAGAATACAATAGCAACAAAATTAAAATTTAAGATAATTAAACAGAAAAAAAATTGTTAAACACATGCAGTAATGTCTTCTTCGTTTTTGCCTGTTTATTTGAAAGAAATTGCCTTTTTTTCGCCTTAGCCATCTTAATACATTTATCCTTTTTCTACAAATATTAATGAACGAAACCTGCGTTTTTTCCATGTAAATTGCTTTATATTAATCACTAATATTAAAAAAATCAGTATTATTTATAAATAATAAAGGCATTAAAATACATTTCATTCTAAAATAAAATATCATGCAAAATTTGATCAAAAATAATATTAAAATGTTTTTTTTTCTTTTAGTTTTAAAGAAAAAGTATTTCTTACATCCCTTTCTAATTAATATCAGTCGTATTAAAAAACTAACAATCATAACAAATTTATTTCGTTATAGCAAAATAAATAGAAATATTTAAAAAAATAAATATTATTAAAAAATAAGTAATATAAGTAAACAAAAAATTCAGAAAGTAAAATATAAATAAATTTTTTTTTAAATTTTTATAATTCACGAGAAATAAAATTTTACCATTTTAATTTCAAGTATATTAATAAAAACAAGATATATATAATTTTTTTAATCTCGTTCGCTCACACATTTTCTTCTTATGTATTTGTTACCTATTCAAAAATGAAAGAAGAGGATTTTAGAATTCTTGTAGGTTCAAAATCTTTATTTTTATTTAATCTCTCATTTGCTATAATTTATTTAATTTTAAAAAAAATAAAAAGAACCTTTTTGGATCTCTCATTATTTTGGTTTTAAGTTATGACCGCATACATCCATTTATTTGGTTTAAATTGTATGTTAAAAAGATAATGATAAAAGCAAACGATTATGAACCCCGTGCTTACGTTTAAATAGGATAATGTCCATCGGTACACGGCAATCATTTTTACTAACCATTCTCATTTTTGTCAAAATTTTCTTGGCCAGCTAGATTGCCAGATTTATTCCCAATATTTTGGGGGTGGTCAGCAGGCTTCGCGACAATATAACTCAACAATAATTTATTTTGTATAAACATGTGCCTTTAAATATTATAAAATTAGAAACGAAATATGACTTTGGTTCCGATTACAACTGCATTCCAAAGATAGTTTAATTACGATATAACAATACATTAACAACTTTTCAGGAACAAATTTTTAGTTGTTTGTTTTCCACCTTTATTGATTTTTAACGATGTTTTTTGATTTATTTTTTTATGTTTAAGCTTTTAATTTTACGAGGAACTTTTTTCATATTAAAAAAAATGCCCAAAATTAAAAAAAAAAAAAAAAAAAAAAAAAAAAACGCAGATTCTATGTCGAAGAAAGCCAGAAGTCTGGATCAAATTGACATTCTTACTTCTCTTTCAGCGCAATTGCCTTGGCAAAATCTAAATTTATGATTCCTTCTGAGATCTAAACTAAATGCCAAATTACTGAACTAAATGTCGACAGTAAAATAGCTACTACGCTCACAAGATTAAGAATGAAGTACCACAAAATATGAAAGTTTCTGCTGATGGCACTAAAAAAATAACAAAAATGTGGCAACTGCCCTGATGTCGAGCTTACTCCTCATTATGTCGTTGATTGCCCAGCTGTTGCAGCCACCATGCATTGTCTGGACCATCCCTCGGAAGAGGATTTAAACTCCGAGCTGACAATCAACATAGTCAATATTATTCTGAAGCGCCACGAAATTTGATTCCCTTGTATTCGACGGGATACGACAACAACAATAAAATAAAAAAAAAATTATAAATATGTATTGATACCTCTTTTATTTCACTAAAAATTCTTCAATAATTCTGTTTGTTTTAAAAAATACGGTATTAAAGTGTGTTTATTAAGTTTATTATTATAAATGCTGATTATTCGATACAAAAAAATATTGATATAAGTAGTATTACACTTTATAATCGACATCGAACTGGCGAAATTACGTAACCATGTGATGTCATTAAGTCCAGCCTACTAGGGCGTGACCTGTATGTTTATCAACTTTCTCCATCCAGGCTCTTCCACAGTTGCCAATAACACGTTTTCTTTGTTTTGATAATAACCTTGACCATAAAAAAATGCGCGAGTGTCATCCATGTTTCTTAGATATCGTGAACTGTCTTAGATCTGAACTTATACTTTTTATTGTTTTACAATTTATACTCTAAACAAATGGTTTTCTCAGAATTACCCAGTTGTGATTTTATCACTCTAGCGATTCATGACAGTTTTACAATGTATAAAGCTAATGATTCACATCCAAAGACTTTTTTATTTGATACGACATTCGAAGGTTTAGCAGGACAAAGTTATACTTATTTTAATAATGATCACTGTACTGCATTATCGGAAGAAACTCTTCATAGAGCAGCATTGCAAGGAGATACCGAATTTATTAAGAGAGCTTTAAATGCTGGGATTCATGTTGATGCGATAGATGATGTAAAATAATTTTTATTTTTTTAAGTGCCAGTAATTTACATACAGATTTTTTTTTTCTTTTAGCACACAATGTTGTACGAAAATATGAATTAAAAGTATATAATGGTAGTTTATGGTAAATGGAGTTATATAAATTAGAAATTTATAAAATCCATTGAAATGAACTTCACGGTTTTTTTTTGTTTTGAAATGTTACAAATCATGTTATCAATTAAATTAAACTATTTATGTTTTGATATTAAAATGAAATTAAATATGCTTTTTAAGATTTTAAATGTATTATTATACTTTTTCTATTCAATTATATATAAATATGTGTTAATATATAAATACAGTCACTATTGTGAATGTATCAAATTATAAATAAAGTTACATAGCGTTATGAGCTTGAGATCTTAAAAACCTTTCTCAGCACAGCATAACATAACATACATCAAATTAAAGCTAAATTAATCAATTTAAAAATTAGTATTAAATTAGGCGAAAATAAAAAATTACCTTAGTTTTGATTTGTATTTATTTCTTAATTGCCTTTTATTAATTTCTGTCATTTAATGATGATTGACATCGTTATAACATAAAGCTGTCGATTTCTTGTAAAAATATGATGTATACATTAATAATGAAGTTGAAGCCTTCATATAGAAAAACTACACATTGTTAATCTTTTTTCACATCTGCATAATTAATGTATCATTAATATAGAAACTATTGAAAATCTTTTATATTGTGTCTACAATGAATTAATATTTTTTTTTTATCATTTATTCCAATTGTTTTGATAAAAGTAAATTAATCCTTTAATTTATAATGTTTTTATTTCTTGCTTAACATTTTATATTTTGGGAATAAAATAATAAATGTTTGTTTTGTGTATTAAAATTGATTAAAAGGTAACCTTTTTTATGTCATGTCTACAGTGATGGCAATTATTTAAAAAAATATATTTATTTCAGTTCATAAATTATAATAATTATAACATATAATTTGAAAAATTTATATGTTATGCTATTATAAAAATATACCCAGCATAAATTTTTATAGCATTTTTTTAAATAATAATATCTATGTGATGTCCATAAAATGTGTGATACAATAAAAACATCCTAAATGCTTATATTTACTATTAATATGTACAAAAAAAACATTTTTTTTTTTTTTTTTTTAGTTAGAAAATATAAGTATGTGTGCATGTAAAAAAGGAAATCTGCCTTTTGTTATATTTTAGCCAACTCCAAGCTGTAACATTATTTTATTAATGATTTCATCTTTTAATTACATGTATATACATGATACATACATTTACATTCAAAAATAATGTTACAATATATAAATATTAAATATTATAAACTATTATAATATAATTGGGATGAAATGATTTTGTATTTTAATTTTTAAATTGAGATGTTGTTATAATATTGTAGGAAGGAACAACTGCATTGATTTTAGCCTGTAGATATAATCATTATGACTGTGTTAAAGTTTTGCTTGAAAAGGTGCAAATGCTTCAGCACAAAGAAAGGTAAACTTATATTTATAAAATTAAGTGTTTTACTGAAATACATTGTTGCTTTAATAATGTTGAAATGAATTACTGTTTGGTGTTCTAAATTTAACTTAAATTACTTTGCATCTTCTGGTTTTTTTTTATTCATTTATTTTGAGATATTTAATTGAATAATTATGTTTTTCTTTGATGTATATAAAAAAAATTCTAATTAATTAGAATTATTTTATAATTCTTTAAATTAACTTAAAAAGCAAGTGGCTTCGTCGATTAAATATATAATATGATGCCATTACTAATAAATTTTATTTTCAATCATTCTTTTATTAATAGAACCATTTCTTTAAGCGGCCTGATGGCCAATTGGCTAACACTCTGTCCTAGGTGTACCACAGGCTTCAGGTTCGAATCCTGCTTGTGGCTTGGATATTTTTAGTGGTTCGCAATCAACGTTAAACTATAAGTCCCGGACTAATTAGCCTAAAGTGTGCAAAAAATTGACTGTAGAGTGACCAAACCATTTCTTTAAACTTCATTTTTCCACTTGTTACAATAATTGAAGCATTTATCAGTAAGAGTAATTAATTTAAAAGCAAATGGTATGTTAATATTTATTTTTCTCCTCTATGAATTTTGCTGCTTCTGTATGAGGCATATTAATGTTATATTTTTAGGCATTTTTGTTTTTTCATTCATTAAGTATGGTTTTTATTACTTTATATAATCCCAATACTCTTGCAGTTTCGTGATCTGATTTTTCTTCAACAGTTAATTATTGCATTAAAGATGCATATGTAATAGCTAAAATATATATTTTTTTTACTTAATTTTAATCTTAAATCTTTGAAAAAAAAATTAATTTCAGAATATTAATTTGATTTAAATATTAGGTTTTATATTATTGTAATCCTTATTTATATGCATTAACAATGGCATATCATAAGAAATAGGATTTCTTTGTCTAGTATTTTTAATGTAGAAAGATTTTATTGTTGTGTTATTTATAGTAGTCACTTAAAATCATAAGAAAGAAAAATCACTAATAGCAGTTAAAGTAATTCTAGATAACCATCAGATGAACCAAATGGCAGTAATTATTCATGTATCCATAAAAGAAAATAGACTATATATTTTTTAGTGTGCTTTATAAATTATGGCTGATTAAAATATCAAATTCCTTTTATTTGTTGTAAAAAATTAGTCAAAATATAAGACATTTTTTTTTAATCTGTTTCTTCATTTGTCTAGTAAACATTTAATAATGCTATAAATTTTTACACTTTAAAACATTAGTTTAATCTATTTTAATTAACAATCATTGTAATTAAAATCTTCACATTTTATTTAATAAAAAATCAAATATTTTATACATCGGCTCTACTCTTAATTTTTAATTATTTTGACAACTTGGTGTTAATGTTATTCATTACATATACAAAAAAAATGTTGAAATATATTAATTTATATTCCCAAAAATATTAGTTAAAAATAAATAATATTTTGGGGGCTATTGCAGATGGATTAAAAAAAAAAGTTCATTCTTTAATTTCCTTATATTTTTTAAGTAATTAAAAGTTGTTAAAATTATATCTTTGATTAAATTCTAATTAAATACTAATTTAATATGTTATGCTCAATTTTTGATGTTTCTGCTTTGTTTTGTATATTTTTATTCATTTGGACAAATTGGAGTTAATGCTATCCATTAAGTAAACAAAAAAATATTTTACAATGTATCATTTTATTTTCCCCAAAAATATTAATTGAAATTTAAATTTTTATTTACTAAACTTTAACTTACTAGCAGACATTATAATTTTAAGATATTTTTAATTTTTATAGTTTCAATGCTTTAATTCTTTCATATATTTTTCTTTTAACATAATTTTTTATTAATTAATTTTCTTCTGTATGAAAATTGTTAATACTTTCTCAGAACCAATTTCTTATATTCGAGTCTGACTGTTTGGTATTTACTTATGTGTAACTAATATAATCTAATCTTATCCCGTCATTTTCTGCTGAACAGATCTTTCTCGTATGTTTTTACCATGTTTGTATTATGTTTTATTTTTATTCGAAGATATAAAATATTCATTTAAAAAACATTTTATTGTTGAAATTTGATTATAATTGTTTTCTTTTCATTTAGTATGTTGAATGTTTTAAATTATCTATTTATTTTTCCCACTTCAATATTCTCAGACATCGTCTAATGCCCTGTGCTATGCTGCCCAAGGGGGATATTTACCAATTGTCAAATTGCTTCTTCAATATGGAGCAGATGTAGCACACACTGGACTGGTTTGTATATCAATACATTTTAAAATATTCTTATGTGATTTGTAACTTTCATTTATTTATGATATTAAACGTTCTTATCATTTTCTTTTTATAAATTCAATTTATAAACTTTTTGAAATTTCGGAGAAAAAATGGCAGCTTGATCGCCAATAGGCTAGCTGTCTGACTATTGGTACCACAGACTTTAGGTTCTAAACCTGATTGTGTCAGGGATGTTTGTTTATTATTCGGAATCCTCACTAAACTGTAGGTCCTAATCTAATTAGCCCAAAAATGTGCTAAAAATTGACAGTAGAGCGACAGACCAAACCATTTGAATCCACTTGTACATTTATTATTTTAACTATATGACTATAAGAATTCTTAAAAGTTATAAATTAATTACAATTAAGTGTAATTAATCTAAAAAATTGCTTATTGGTAAGCATGGGTCACATTAATCATGTGATTATGAAAATTTAATTTCTAGAATCTTATTCTTTTAATATTATAATTAAAGAATTATAATTTTTGTCTAAATATAAAAAGTTTTTTAAAAAATAAGTTGTATATCTGGAATTTAAAAAATCTGTAATAAATAGAATAAAAAGCATATCAATTGTATGAAAGATAGAAAAGCCATATGTTTATAAAAAGAAAAAAATTCCATTGACTATTATGGTTGAATTTCTGAATAATATGGACCGGGAACAAAGTGACAGTCAAAATTAAAAGTTATCTATTATTTATGTCAAATAAATTATTAAATGTGATATTGACTTTTTTACATTTATTAAATTTGAACATTTTGAATTCTCAATTTTTCTCAAAATTCTTTTTTATTGCCATTAATTCCTGCCTATAGTCTGCATTTGTAATAAAATAATCTTGCACAAGCAGTGTGTGGGGCTATTGATAATTATTAGTGCCCAATCACTTTTTTTTTTTTTTTTTTTTTGCCATAAATTTATCAAAAAGTACTTTTTTTTTTTTGATACCAAAAATAATACAAAAATATTAACATGGAACACACTGAAAATTATGTAAATCAGAAATATGCATGGAACAGTTATGATTAAAACAAAAATGTATAGAAATATAAATAAGTAATGGTTCAAAATTTTTTATCAATTGTTACTTCTTTCCTGACTTTTTATTCCCTCATACACATTTCCATTTAATATGTCTTCCATATTGTAAAAAATATGGTTACTTTCTTTCATTCACATTTCACATCATTTTATTTATAAAAGATTTACTTATTTTTTTCTCTCATTGAAGTTTCATCTAGTATCTTCAAATAAAAGTATGTTCAGTTGGTATTTTTTTAAGATTTTTATTGATCCTGAAGAGGAAATTATTATAAATTATTTGCAGAGGCTTATAGTCAGCATCAAGAAATTCTCAGGATTTGTAACATATAATCAGAATATTATAAGCAAGAAATTAAGGTAATTGCATTTAAAATTGAAAGTTTCAAATTTTTTTATCTGTTGGTAAATTTGTATGTTAAATTTTTTAATGAAGTTTTTAATTTTATCTTTCTTTCTATGGAATACATCTAATAAATACTTCCAAATAATTTCTAACCATCTTAAATATAAATATCATATTATTTTATATTGTAACAATATAAAAAATTATCTTAAAATTTGAAAACTTTTATGCTAGTTTTACCTTTTACTAAATTAGCTTATATCTTAAAAAAAGAAATTTTATTTTTTTCCTACTGAAAATTTCCAATGGTAGCCATGAAATCTTAATAATATTTATTTCTTTATTAATGACATTTTTTTATTAGGACAATGTCTCACCTTTTCATCTAGCTGTTCAGTGTAATCATCCAGATGTCTGTGAAGCAATTCTAGCTGCCAATGATGAATATAAGAAAGTATTACTGGTATGTATCTCCTGTAATGCCTTTTTAAATAAGATTTTAAGAACTTGACAATTTTGTCTTTCAGTAAACTTTATAAATTCTTATTTGCATGTATTTTATTTGAATTAAATATAAATTATTTATGTAATTGATATAAATTAACAAACTGTTTGTTATACAAAATACAACACTAAGAAGAACAAAAGATATCAAAAACCTAATATATTAGACAAATAATGCAAAGGTGATATGATTGAATATGCATCCCTTTTGAGATAAGGAACATAAAATCAGTATTTTGTGCCAAAGGTGGAAATTACTGTTATTACTGTTGCTGCATGTCTCAGCATTAAAGGGAAAGAACCTTTGGGTGTGTTTCTGTGGTATATCAGCCATGCTGCTTCCATAAGTTACTAGCGGCCTGATGGCCAAGTGGCTAGCGCTCTGGCCTTTGGTATCACAGGCTTCAGGTTCATATTCTGGCTGTGGCATGAATGCTTGTGAGTGGTTCGAAATCTATGTTAAACTGTAGGTCCCAGTCTGTTTAGCCCTCGTACACAAGATGACTGTAGAGCAACAAACCAATCCTTAAGTTACCAAGTTCATTTTGCATAGCAGTTAGTGTGGATGTTGAGGCAGTTATTTGCTAATCAGATACTAGATATGTTCGATGGACAACAGATCAAGGATGATCAGGCCATTGCAGCAATGCAATCTGCTGTGCAAAGAATTGTTAAATATTATGTGCTGCATGTGGTTTTGCATTATCCTATTGAAATATGGCCAAAGATAAGCCTTTAAAGTAAGGTAAGACATGTCCTAGACATGATGGACTAGTGCTCGGTGCCACAGGTTCCAACCATGCCGTTGATGTTTGTAGTGGTTCGGAATCCACTTTAAATCATACGTCCTAAACAAATATGGCTGTAGAGTGTAGGGCTGACAATCCTACCTTGTAAAAGAAAAACATCTTTCATCTCAAAATATGCCAGTAGGCAGATAGCCTTGGCCCAACATGGTGATGTTGCTTCACTGGTGTTGATGATGACGAAGACAAGTTTCAAAACCTCAGAAATTTAGCACTGACTGTTTCATATACCATTTACCATACTGTTTCATAATGCCAGATGATTTATTGTACGATGATGCATAACAAGAAAGATATGCAACCCTCTAATTTACCGTAGCCAAACTGGAATATAAAGCATTATTATATTATAGATAGAATCATTATTCATCTGAAAAGACAATGCCATGCCGTTCATTTTTCTCGTCTGGCATTCATTTCACCATTGCAGCCATAAATGGCTATGGTCTAGATTCAAAAAAGGTAATAACAGCAATAGTGCCTTGCTAAAATTTCCTTGTGCTATAAACTAAAATGATGCATGTGACACAAATGTTGTGTAACAAGCCCACAACCCCATAATTCCTAACCTCTATAAGCCACATTGTTTCCTCTGAAAAACTTGGAAATGTGTTCAAATGACCCATATTCTTCTGCCAAGCATATTAATGTTTCCCACATGAAAAAATAATTCCAGTAATTTTTAAACAGCTTTCTGTTATTATTTTTCTATATTATGTGGAACCGTATGTAGATTTGCATCTGTGCTGAAATTCTAATCATATGTATATTTTGGATGTCCAACAGTATATTAATTTGAATTTATTTATTTTTAACATTTTTAAAAAAAAATTTTATTACCTCATTTATTTCTTAATTTATGTACATGGCATGCTGGCAACTATCATATAACATAACAGCTCATGCAATAGAATTTGAAATAAATCCCTTTAATATGATAGGCGATATGTCAGATTTGAGAGCTAAAATTAAAAAGAAGCCTTTAAAATACATATGCCATTAGATTTATTTTTAAAAATGCCACACACAAATTAGCACTTATGCCATCAGTACATGAGCTGTACAGTATTTTTCAACAATACAATTAAACCATTGTCGCTGGATTAAAAGTGCAGATTTTGAGCTGTCTTAAAAAGGGTTAGAAATGTGTCATGTACCACAAATACCTTGGTTTCAAATGAAGCAGCAATCCATATTATAGGAAATATTAAAAACTATTGTTAAGAAATGTTTCTATATGCAAATATGGCAACTTAAATGCTAGTACATGAAAAAGAAACTCAATATTTATGCTGGCAGTTAAAAGATTGTATTCTAATTTACACCATTTTTATGAAACATGAAGCTTTTTTTTTATTATATTTTTCTTAAAATTAAGTGGAGAATAGTCTGCCAATCTGACTTGGTTTGTAATTCAATCTGTTTAGGAAAAATTATTCAAATTTGTTATAAAAGTTATTTTCCATGATAGATGTACTACACATAAAGTTTTTAATACCTTTGAAGTAAGTTAGCATTGAAAGAAAAACAATTTCTTGGAAGACTGATTTTGAAAATGTAAAAATTTTTTAAATTACAAAAAAAAAAAAAAAAAAAAAATATTTAATATTGCCTATGTGCAAGATATTTAATCAATGTATTTGATTGCTAGGCATTTATTATGTGAAATATATAACATTTATAATTTTTTCATTCCTGATTCAATCCCAACTCTAAATTTGAATGCTGCTGTTGTATTAAACTGCAAATTAAAACAATTAAAGGATGATTTGTTTTAAAAGGTGTGTTTAAGTATGCTTGTTGATAATTGGGAAAAAATATTTAGAAAAAAATTCTATAGATTTTAAAGGATGAAGAAAATGGCATTTGGGATCTACAAAATTAATAAGAAATGCCTAAATTAGTCTAATAATTGCAGTCATATTTTCCAAGTGAATAAAAATGTAAAAGACAATTTTATAAACTTCTTGTGACATTTATAATCAAAAGCAAACAATCAAAAAAATTATTTTAAAAATTAAGTGCTGGGAAATGAAATCAATTGTTTTAAAGTTATTAATAGTAGTGGTGATAAAAGCTTTATATAACAAATGGATTACTTATGTTTATAAATAAAAATAACATAAGGAATATTCAATTATATTTCTGTTTCATATATTTAATTTTCCAATGCAAATTCACATGATACGACTTTTTAAAAATCTGATATGACTGCATTGTAAAGGTTACCTCCATTAAAAAATTTAAAAATCAGAAATTGTGAGAAAAAAGAGGGATGGAGGGAAATGGTTTAATATTTTAAAGTAATGAATAATTTCGTTTTTTTAATAAAACATCTAACTGCTTGTTTCAGGATAGCTCATTGCCAATGTATGTAGCTGCCCAGCATGGCCATACAGCGATTATACGCATGTTGATTTCTCATGGAAGTGATATAAATCTACAAAGGAGAGTAATAACGAGGAGTAAAGACAATAAACCATCTATAACTGTAAATATGAAAACATTTTTTAAATAATTAATTTTAAATATGTTAGCTTTTTAATTATAGTTTTTGAGCCATATTGATTAAAAATATTGTTTCATTCTATTTTAGATTCATTATAACTATACAAATAAATTTTTGCTGTGAAGTAATTTTTTAAAAAATAAAGAAATTGAAATTATTCATCACATATTAAATTAGTGGTATATTTATTTAGAAATGTACTAACATTTTCTGAATACTTAACTCATCAAAATTTTCATGTTGGTTCAGTTTGTGATTACATTTGCATTTCATTTTTTTTTAAAATTACAGTGCTTTCTAATAAATGTTCATTTGAATTGTTCATAATATAAAGGTTTGTATAAGAAATATTTTATAGCTTATCAAAAACAAAGAAAAAAAGAATCTAAAATATCTGTTCATAATAAACTGTCTTATCTTAGATCTAAAAGATTTCTCATTATGTT
>BPLR01020679.1:0-86300 GCA_021605095.1 Caerostris extrusa | reverse complement strand
TTAATCCATATATAGATTCATCAGGTACATATTTACGTTTAATAAGCATTAATATATGGGCCATTTATTTATAAATGACTTTACCTTTAGTAAGATTATTGAGAAGTGTTATTTTTAGTAAGATTTTGATATTTTTACCCTCATTTATAAATAATCACCACCTTAACATTTTTGCATGTAACAATACTGTTTATAACGTCAACATATATTAATATGGTAATTATAAATTCATAAATTTACATATAATTCCTTTTTGACATTTTTGACTAATGTAGTCAAGGTTTGACTAATTAAGTGTAAATTTGTAAAAGTTCAGCCTAGAACGGCATAAAAAAACGAAAATACTAGTGTTTTTAAGTAAAATTGTGAATTTATTATTTTGTTAAGTTAGGATTTTTGATATTTTATGTCTTACCAATATATATGCGGAAGATTGTAAGGAAATTAATAATAATAATGATAATAATAAGATAACAGATTAAATGATTATAGCTAATAATATTTTTAATGAAGGGCGATTATAAATAATTTATCTTTAAGTTGATTTTAATTACTTCTATATTTTTACTTTAGAAACTACCCATTTATAAAATCCACAACACTAATTCTTACTGATAAAAGTCGATTGAGAAATATTTTGTTTATATTTATCCACTTATCTTACCCTTTACGAAGAGTATCCTTGGAAATGTCACTTACTTGTCCTTGATATTAACAAATAATTTTCAAATAAAGAGATACATTTTTTTAAGTGAAATATTAAATTTTGGAAAAACGTTATTTGATTTATTTTTACGCATTTTTTTTATTTAAATTCAACCCGTTCTTTCCTAATCAGAGATTTTATCACATTTCCGTGATGTGTTGTAGACTTTGCAACGATGCAGAAGGACTTTGGAACTGCACATTTTTTCCTTCCCTTTATTACTTTTCCATTAAATGAAGCTTGCTTTACATTACATGAAGCTTGCTTTTTCAGCCTACATTGCTACTATTTATGCACCATTTTCTATGTGGAAAGTAATGCTTTCGGAGGTGTAACAATCTATGGAGATCGCACAAAAAAATTCCACAATCATCCAAATTGGCAGCCGGCTGATGGCCAATTGGTTAGCGTTCTGCCCTATAGTACTGCAGACTTCAGGTCGAAATTCTGGCGGCGGCATGGATATTTGTGAGTGGTTCAGAATCCACTTTAAACTGTAGGTCCCGATCTGATTAGCCCAAAGTGAGCACATGATGACCGTAGAGCGACAAACAAAATCCAAAATTAATAAAAAGATACTTTGTCATAACCAACGACGCCTTTGTTTGTTTTTCAGAGCAACGGCTGGGCAACACGCGCCATCAGTGCAGATCGAGCATGTCAACTTACCACGAACTTTCCCTTTACGCAACTGCTATTAATTAACATGCCAGACAGGATTAACATGTAAAATTTTTTAAAAACGAGGCTCTATGAATTATCATGAACTCATGTTATAACATTTTGTTTCCCGGGCCCTTTCACTCCAAGGCTCAATATAACGTTCGTTGCTGGCTAACGTTAGATCTGAGGCGTTCAATCCATTGGCGATAATGCTGTAGACACCGTTTCAAAATCAAGGAGACTCGATGGCGTTTGGGATGTTCCGCATCCTATCTCGTTAGTCGGACCACGGGTGGAGATTTCCAGGTTTTTTCCCCCATGATACGCAAATGCTGGATAGTTCCCCCTTGAAAGTGCTCCCTACCCGAAAGCACTGCCCTCCTTTTTTTTTTCACGGAGCCAAATCGACTTCTACCTACGAGTGCTCCAACACAACAGAAGTTTCCCCACTTTCCCTCCTTCCCTACTCATATCCGCCCCCCTCGCTGCCTGGCATTGAGGATTAGTCACGACACGACGATGTTTTGTTTCACCGTGTTCAAACAGTGGTTTCATAAAGTAGAATATACAAATAAATGCTAATATAGGTTAGATAATAATAATATTAAATGCTTATTTAATTTTTTTCTTAACTTTTTCCCCTTCTAATAGAACTTTTGCTCTTGTATTTTTTTCGATTTCGGTGTTGTTTGATTCGGTGTTGTTCTCACATTGTTATTACCAAATAACAATTTACAGAATGAAAGATAAATAATAAGAAGAAATTAAGCAAAAACAGGAAATCGAAACATATAAATTTAAAACAACTTATAAGAAAATCTTTTAATTAACTTTCTTATTAATTCAATTTACCAACATTGTCTTTTTTAAATGATTTTAAAAAATTATTTATATACTTGAATTGAAATGTCGAGAATAAACATTCCAAAAGAAAAACAGCTAAAAATTTAGACATTGTATGCTCCTCTGCAATGCACTTGGTAAATTATAAGCATTAACGATGCATAATCTAATTAATTAAAAAAAAAATTAAGATTAATTGATGATAATCTTACTTACAGAATACACCAACAAAGAAGAGGAGCAACCACAAATCCTAAAAGGAAAGAAGGTGCTTGCTGAATTCACGAACATCGCCTTGATTTTTCTGGAAAAGAAAAAAAAAATTCATATCTTTTAATCAAAATCTTTAATTTCTTTTTAAATATCATAAATTATTTTTAATTTAAAGCAGATATTGATAAATAATAAAATGATTTTAAAATCATGCCGAAATTTTTTTTTTTTTTTTTTTTTTTTTTTTTTTTAAATGTACATTTCAATGATAAAAGAGATGACTCTACAAAAATGAAGTTATTGAAACAATACCTATCAAGAAAATTGATATTGATAAGATTTAGGATTAGGATGCCAATAAAGTTCTTTTAATAATTTTTACATACACTAATTTTATAAAAAGAATAAAATTTTTAAAAAGGCCAAAACATTTAAATATGAGCTTTGAGGATCCTTTCTAATTTGCAATTGAAGAAACTTGACGTTGAATTGGTCAAGTTTGCGCATTTGAATTGGGAGAGATCATTTCGACAAGAAAACTTAACTGAAAGTTCTGTGTACATTCCAAGGTATATGGATTACATCTATCAGCTGGAAAGAGTCTCCATTGACTTCGAGTAAGACAAGTTTGGTTTGTCGCTCTTACGGTCATTTTTTTTTGCACACATTGGGCTAATTTTATAGGAATTATTATTTAACGGGATTTCGAACCACTGACAAACATCCATACCATACCAGAATTCGAACCTGAAGCCTGGGATACCAAAGGAGGTGCCAGCCGATTGGCCATCATCAGGCCGCAGAGTGAGACAGGAAGGTCAGACGTCATAATGGATGAAGCTGACTTTTGACAAGCATTTTAATGACCTTGACTGAATGGCTTTTGGGCATTTGGACACGAAACCAAACTCTTGTAGCATAACAATGATGAATGATACTAAATTAAATGCCAGCATTTGAAAACAGCAAAAGGATTTAAAAACATACCTTAATTAAATTTACTTGCCTCATTCTCCACCTCATTAAAAATCTCACATATTGTAAATAATAATCCTTATTTTGTAATACATTTCTTTTTGCATGCAATGTGTAAAAAAATGTGCATTTATCCTAAAGATTTTACCATTATAGATAATAATATCATTTTACGTTACATTTTTATTCAGAACATGTAAAAAGTATAATCTTAAAAAAAAATGTGATTTTCCTGTTACAATTTCCCATCAGCTTGTTAGGGACTGTCTCTGCGAATTTTTCTCTCTGCAGCGCACCCCAATCAAATAATCGAAAAATTAGAGTAAAAATGTCATAAACTACGCAAGCATGTGTACAGACGTCTTATCACACTGATATCTTTCTCGCTACATCATTATCGTTTTTTTTTTCTTCTTCTTATCTTACTAAAATGCCGTTAGATATACGACAGTTATTTTTGGGTATAAATCCAACCTTTATAGATAAAGAAAAAAAACATTCGTTTCTAGAACGAATTTTCTGCTTTTAATATAACAATTTTATGCAAGTTACATATTGCAAATTGCATTTGATTTGATTTTGTTTTGCGTATTTTGCAAATCTCGAAATACGGTAAACTGAAGAAAATAAAACAAATTTAAGGCAAGCAAGCATAGTTGACTCAAGATATATTGTACCATTTGGATTTAATATTTATAGACTTCCATATCGTATGTTCATAAACATATGTTTTAATTTATCGTCTTGTTGAAACACATTTGTCTTCGATTTTAGTTGCTATTAATACTTTTTACAAAATTTTTCTAATATTAATCTTTATGTCATTTGTTCATCATTGCCCTCTGCAGATTATATATACCAGAGATTTGGTTTGGCCTTGCCGCTCTACAGTCATTATTTGCATATTTTGGAACGGTATCGTGACCGGGACCTACAATTTAACGTGGATTTCGAATCCTCCCCAAACATCCATGCTACCGCCAGAAATCGAACCTGAAGTTTGTGTTACTTACAGGCCAGAGCGACAGCTAATTTTGCCATTAGGCTGCTATACATACCAAGCACGACACACTTAGAATTGTAATTGCCAGCATTGTAGAAAAATAAGTTTTTATTTTGGTTTTTTTTTTTTTTCAAATTTATATGAATTTTTTTATTAATTTATAAAATTTTTTAGTCTTCATTTTGAACAAAACACAGTTATTTGTTTGGATTTTAAAATCTTAACTTCTTCCGCAAAGCAACACAACGAAATTGGTAATTTAAAAAAGAACGATTTACATTTAAAATTTATAATTCATTCCTGTGTCAGAATCAATATACCAAACTATCGAATCCTTCATCTTTAACATGTAGAACAGTTTGCATAAAGTATTGTGCTGAATAAATAAAAAGGTTAATATTTTAATGCGAAATAAATAGAATGATTTTAGCAGAAAAAACCGCGACGGAAATGTACCAAGAAATAACTCATCGATCAGATCAGCAAAATCATTACAGCCAAAAGAGACCTCGTTTAATGAAATATTGTCGAATGATTTTGGTTAACCTGGAGGCGATTCTACTAGATAGCAGCAGTTTAAAAAAACCCTTTCCTGTGTTACATATGCAAGACAACTTCATCTTCCACGAATTTTCTCTCTTTAATTGTTAATATGAAAAAGTCATTGAACTGTAGAGCACCTCCGTTTTCATAAAATGTAAAATAGATTTGTAGGATTCTACAGTGCACAAAATTACATTGCTTAGCTTTCATTATATTGCTTAATCCTTAATTTTATCATTTATATTGCTTTTCACATGTACCAAGTTAGTGAAGTAAAAATATTTTATGAAAATCAAATATTGTATCACTAATTAAGTATTAATTTAAGCAAGGTTGTCACTAGAGTGAATTACAGACTTAGGTTTTGTAGCGTAAAATTTTTTCTTGTAAAAAGAATTTTTAATTCCAATTAAAAATATATTGAAAATGATGATTAAACCATCATGTTTAATTAAATGCGCGTGTTTCTCAACCAGATTGTTGTTTGTAAATACTTTTAGCCGAATTTTGAATGGCAATCGAGTTGGAAATGAATTTTCTATTGATTAGAAACCAATGGCGGATATTGATAAGTAGGTTGGATAGGTAAATATTATATCAAATTAAAAGAGCCAGTTTTGGCCAAAATTCGTACCCAAACAATTCGTAATATTTCAGTGTTTGATACAAAAACCATTTAAAAATGGTTCCTGACAAGGCCATTAACAAAATAACTCTATTAATGGGTAGTCTAATAATCATACGCTAAAAAATGAAGCGGCCTGTTGGCCAATAGGCTAGTGCTCTGGCCTTAGTACCAGGCTTTCAGGTTCTATTCTTGGCGGTGGCATGGATTTTTGTTAGAGTGTTCGGAATCCACGTTAAACTGTAGGTCCCGATCTAACTAGCCTAAAGTGTGCAAAAAAAATGACTCATAGAGCGACACACAAAAACCAGGTTCGAATTATCACACTAAATTTGATTTAAAATATGCATTTCTTTTTAAACTATAATCTCTCTGATTCCAGTACATTGTCACAAGTAGAGGAACATGCTATCTACACATTTTGATTCTGAATCGGATGATATAGAAAGTGTTTTTTTTTTTTTTTTTTTTTTTCTTTTTGAATCTTTTCTTGTTCACTATATTATCGTTCGAATTTTACTTATTGTCAAGCGTTTCTTTGTCTTTCTTGGGTAAGGGATATTTTGAATGTAATCTGTTTTTAGAACGATTTTAAAGTACTATAACTTAGAAATTATACAGAGGTAGATGGTAACGGTATAGATAAATAACAGAAGTAGTCCATTAAATAGTTTAGTTTTTGTGAGGAAAATAGGTTTATGTTTCAGAAGATATGGGGCAAACTATTACAGTTGTATTGCTGCAATTTTTGAAGGAAACGGAACATGTTGAAAGAAATTATTGCACTATTTGCAAGACATTGTTTGTTTTTTGTCATTTCAGATTAAAAAAAGGCGAGATGAGATACGAGTTTTCTAGCTTCTCGAGAAGAGTTAGATTTCTAATTATTTATATATTCTAAATTCTCTTTTATAGCTACCACTGAGGCAGCTTTTTAAAATTATGCTATTGCCGGCAATTGACATATTTAGGTTCTGATTTACAAGATAGATATGAAGGACCGAGTGTAGCATAATTAGAACTGGTTGTCTTTCCAATATATATATTCGAAAATACGATATTTATTTTCGAATATCCGCATCTTTGACAATAAAGCAAATGGACATGAGATATGCATGATCGTTCGAACATTTTAAAGGTAACCAGCTTTATTGCTTTAGGAATTATAGTTCCCAAAATATTTTGATGAGATATTCTTTTTAAATATAATTTCATATTTTTTTTTTATTATTCTACAAACGGAAAGAACATCTTAGATTAATAATAATCTCCTTTTTTATATTTTGAATTCAGAAAGTAAGTAAATGAGTATCGGTGTTCCGTGAGCTTGTATAAATTCTGTAATTTAATAATTTCTTCCAGCTTAAAACAACCGTTGATTGTGCAGAGTAATTAGGTTTCAAATAAAATAACATCTGCGGGGATTTCTTTTCTTTTCTTCGTCTTCTTTTATATATATTTTAAGTTTTCACCGATGCAGATTAATTCTTCTTTGCACTTATTTTTTATAGGAGTTATACTTTTACACTTTTTTAAATTATACATATAGTGTCCAACCCTCTCTGTTGACAGATAATAATACCCACCATTCCTATATATGTGGGTGTACATATATATATATATTAATTTAAAATAATAAATTAGTCATTCATTTGGGAAAACTAAAGGGATTAACTTTACATGCCATGATTTTCCAACCTAATAAATGCAATTAAAATGTTTTTTTCTTCTTTGTTTGTTTTACCTACTAAGCGACCATCTGAGCTTTGGCTTCATTTTTCCTCATGGTGTGGACTATAGCCTTCACCCCCCTGCCAGGCTTCTTTTGGCCTCTGAGACTGGTACTTTGGCCCGAAGAGGAGACATTGGCAGCGCAGCACGATCAGGCACACCGGATTGGGATCGGGCGAAAAGCCGCTTGGGGGACGCAGGCAAACTTGAATCGGAGCCTGAAAACAACATTGAGATTTTTTTAAACTGCAGTATGAAATACCCATGAATTTATTAATAAATTTTAAATAAATGAAAGCTTCAATTGGCATTTCAGTTATTTAAAGTTCAATTTATATTCCACAAGAAGAATTACAGTAAATGCTCAAAGTAAACCATTTTCCTTCTTACATACATTAACCTCGCTGATACATTTTGACATTAGTTGCGGTAATGTAACCTCCGTAATGTGATCAGTTACTTTCAAATCCTGCACAACTTCCAACAGAGCGAATTTCCAGATTTACAAATAAATTTCTCATCGGAGAATAGATATATTCAACAAGCATTCCCTGAAATTATCTTCAACTTTAGACCCACCACTTGACCCACCTGTTCATTACAGCACTATTTTCACTAAATTTTCAATGAATTTTTAATTGTCCTCTTTTTAATTTGTTTGGTTTATCACTATGAACTTAAAAACACCAGAGATTGAATCGCTGGAGGCATAGTCATAGTCGCTAAGCCAGAAAACAAGGAAATTCCATGAATATTATTCGGCGTGTAAAATGGCGATTATGTTATGCGCCGATAGTCATGCTGACTAGTGGAAGTTTTTCAGATTTTCTCCTGTAAGTGATATGCAAATAGAAGACAGTTTCGTATACAAGTCCTCCTAGAAGGCATTGTCCTTCCTCATCACCAGTCAATGGCTGTTGCTTCGTGGATGCATAAATGATACATGAGGCCCATCGATGTACAAAACAAAAAAAGAAGAAAAAAATACGCACAACAGCGTAACGACAAGGTTTTGAAGTAATGTTGACCATGCAATTCTTTCCTCTAACGAACAGCGTTAGGACGGAAAATTGCATCTTTTCTCATAAGAACGTTAGCAGAATGAAAATTAATACCACAGGTTGGATCTATGGCGGTATCTGTAGAATACAACTTTCAACCATATGTTCACTGGCAAAATACAAGGTATCCGTTTTTGACTTTGACTTGACTTAAAAGAAATTAATGCAATATTTTGCACATGAATGACAAGAAATTCAAAATTCTTACACATGAATTGTTAAATGCAAGATTTTTTCTATTCAAAATGTTTCTAATAGCAAATCGTGAAATTCATAATACGTACCATCAGTATTTTTAAATTACTTTTGATCATTATAAAAAGCCTCGAAATCTATATAAATATCCATTAAAATTAAAATTAGCAGTATGATTGATATTTGGCTCTCGGGGAACAAATTTCGGATTCGAGTCCCAGCGGCTTTCATGGATGTTTGCAGTGGTTCGAACCACTAAAGTGTCGATCTAAGATGACTGCAGAGCTTTGAGCTGACAACCCTACCCCTAAAAAAGAAAGCATTTCTTGTTTCGAAATCTACCAGTAAGGACGGCCTTGGCCCAATATAGGATTGTTGCGCCAATGAAGAAGAATCATTAATAATGTTTCATTAACTTAATTTTTAAGTTAATGAAACAACATTTTACTATTAACAATAATATTTTTTAATATTTTAATAATTTCAAATTTCATTAACTTAATTTTAAAAATTTTATTTTATACTTCCCAGTCACATTTATTGTTGTACACTTTTTAATTTCACAATATTCCAGCTAAAGCATTTTGAAACTGATTTTTTATAACCAACATTATTATGCAATTATTAGGGATAAAAATGTCCTTGAATCTAAAATTTGATATTATGAAAGGTCCTGTCAATTGTTAATATTAACAAGGAGGGCAAAATTGCTAAAAATAAAAACCAACTAAATACACATCAACTAAATCTTCACTATTTTATAAATAGATATAAAATTTATTATATAATACGAAATATTAACTTATCATACTGTGTATTGCAATTATAAATGAATTAAATGTTTCAATAGCTGCTTGGCAAGGTTAATACCAATGCCAAAGATCTCGTGCTCATGTTGAAATAAACGTGAATTCAATAAACTTGCAGCTCTTGTCTATCTTGAAATGCGATGAGCTGATTAAGTCAATGACGCGAGAATCTGGAAGAGAATGATAAGCAAAAATAGATTTTTAAATAAACTTCTTGGCGATGCTTGATCAAGAGCAGATGCGTGGATGGGTTGAAAAAAATATATCTTTAAGAGGAAACTTATTTTCAAGTATGGAAGAATTATTATTTTCTACTAAAGCAGTTTTAGATACGTTGTTTGTTTTATACCATTACTCGTTAGGATCAAAGAAACGATAGTTTCCGTTTTTGTGGGAAGTTGTAAAAAGATAATTTATTTATTTATTTTGCGTAACAAGTCAGTATGATGTTAATTTTAGGACTACTCACTTTTTATATAATTATCTTCATCGAAAATGTGCAATGTAGACGAATCTACTAGTGGTGCATCCTGGGCAAAGTTACATACGACTAAGTGCCTACAGTTTTTGGCATGATTACACGGTTGGCCTACTACTATATTTTCTATAGCACACCACATCACTGTGCCTAGAGCTAAGTTGCCCCCTTACAGTTTGGGAATGATATGGCTGAGAAATCTGACTGGGCTCTGTGACCCCTCTACAGTCATATGAGACCAGGATTCACAACTTAAAGTGGACTCCGAACCACTACAAACATCCATGGCACCGTAGGACTCAGATTCGAAACCTGTGGCACTGAGGCCCAGAGAGCTAGACAGTCGGCCATTCAGGACCCGACATGGTTGGCCTGCATATATTGCAATTGAATGCTAGTGGCTTATCTGAATCAAAATGAACTGAACTAATGAACATCTACATCACATTGAGATTTTCGACCCACCAAACTACCGTCTTTGTGATTTGTCAGAACTGAAATAGTCTCCATCGTTGCTTGGCACTTCATGGCGAATTCGAGACGGCAAAATACTAACAAAAGCTATAGAACTCTTAAGACAATGACTTCGGTCAACTTTGTTGAACTCTTTGTGTATATTTTCTTCTTTATTTTTAATTCTGTATTTATCCGCTTTTGTATTGAAATAAAAAAAAAAATCTTCATCGAAAATATTTTTAGAAAATTTATTTCTTGTACTTTCATAAAAAGTACTTAAACAGATTTTAAATTTTATATTAATTATTAAAATTAAGTTAAGGCATCGCTCGTTCTCCTGCTAAAGAAATAGCTCAGACTAAGTCTGACAGACTACGTAGGCAAAAAAAAAAAAAAAAAATCTCTGCAACAATCTTCTGATCTACCACAGCTGTCTCAATATTTCTTTTTTCAATATATAAAAACAAACAGTTTTAGATTCACACAAGAGTTCTTAAAGAGTTAAAAGTTACAAAATTTAAATTTTTAATCCTTTCGTTTGCTTCAACAAATAGAATGTATAAGATAGTAGTTGGTATGAGCACGAGGTTATTGCAGGAATATTTTTGAATGTGGAAGTTGTAGTTGTACTGCATTCTTGACCAGAAAGAACAATAACAAGAATGAATGTAAGAATAGGTTTTTTTTTTAAAATATCCTTAAATAAATTTTATTAAAATATAAAAGCATAAATTAATTTTTGTGTGTAAACGACTCCACATATCTACTGCACTGTAGCTCTGAGCAAGACTTTTCGCCGAGCGATATTGGAGGCTAGAGATATGTTAGATTAATGAACTCTGTTGCAGCATGTTTTGTTGTTTTCTCTGTTTTTTTTTTTTTTTATTATTATTTTTCGTTGTTCTGTAACTGCTCATAATCTGCCATTGGAAATAAAAAAAATAAATAAAATGTTGTTTACGCTTTTCATGGCATCAAGGAATCCTTCTATTGAGGAAACATCCTGTTCACTCATTATAAAAACACCAGAAAGCCCTAAAGTTTTCTTTCCCTTTTGCCCCAAATGCTTTTTTATTTTCAATCGATTTCAGAAGAGTGAATCACTCACCGTTGATCCTGGCCTCGCACTGGAAGAAGGAGTGCAGTTGACTAGAAGGGTTGTGCAGCCAGCAGATGCAGGTGTCCGATTCAGGGTCCTTGGAGCAGATGGCTTCCGTGGTTGGGGGGTCGACTCCTTCCGGAAGAGGTGGACACTCGCCCGAGCAGATGAATCGGGAGGGATCGCATTCTAGGGCTGTCACCGCTGCAAACAACAGGAAGCCATTGTAATGCAGGAGAAAGTTTAGGGTTTTAGGTTTTTTAAGTGAAGCAAGATGGTAAAATATAAAAAACACAAACGTCTGTAGTCATAGCATTTATAAACTAAAATGGCATGACACATAACGCTTGTGCATCACAGTTTCTTATGACACTTACACTGCCGTTCTACAAAACTTAGTACATCGCCATTCACACACCTCATTGTACAACACTCATGCACGCCATTTAGCATTTATGCATCGCCATTTTTACAACATTGCACCGCCATTTTCAACATTTAGCACCGCCGTTTTTACAACATTTCTCATCACGACTGCTCAGCACTTATGCATTCTCGCACTTTTGAATCACTGTACTTGCAAATGCATTATCATACTTATGCTTACAACATTTATGCATTCTCATACTTGTGCTTACAACATTTTATGCATTCTCATACTTATGCTTACAACATTTATGCATTCTCCTACTTATGCACGACGTTCTTACAACATTTATGCCTTTCCACAGTTATGCATCGTCATGCGGGATCAACAACAACAACAAAAATGTAAAGTGGAGTGAGCACTACTGAAAGTAGAATAGATTTACTTGTTTCGAATTTCGCATATATTTCGGTGATGTATTACTAAATCTATAAACAATATCATTTTTTTCCCTATACCCTTTGTAGAGGTCTTTGGGAATCGACATACTAACTGAGAAAGTCGTATGAAAGAAGTGTTGTATAACTGAATCTTTACTGCAGATGTTAAGCTAGAGTTGAAAATAGCTGTCAGCTGCAGAGGCGGTTGCGTACTAGCCGCAACAATATACAAACGTTATATGAAAAAGATTTATTTCTTACCTGGACATGGTTTCCTCGATTTTTTTTAGACATTTTAAGATACTTAACGAATTAGCTTTGCTCAGTATGCAGTACGTCGAAAAACACTTTTGTGTAAACTACTATAACTCTTTTGGTATAATTTTTGTGTGCTGCTTTCATTTTTTAAGTATCTATAATTATTATTTCACAGACTGAAAGACTTTATAGCACAATAAGCGAGGATTTATGTTGTTCTTGTATCAAGAATAGAGTTAAAAGTTGTACATGCGATGGTCTTAAGGTGAATGCGATCTTAATCGCAAATTTATTTGCACCTCATAGGAAACACTCTTTTCAAATTTGTTGCTTTTATGTAAACAAGAAAAGTATTTATTATTAGTTAATTCAATTCATAAAAGTAACCAATTCTTTTGTAAGTTCAAATACATATACATTAATTCTTTCTTATATAGGCAAGCAAATTCACGAAAATTTCACGATTTTAAACAAAAATAATTTTAAATAGGTATCAAAGTAAACAATTACTGTCTGGTGCTTGTTCAGCTACAGGCAGTTCAGTGATAAGAGTTACCAGGCCAATTGGTTATAAAAATGTTCGGGAAGCAATATCAATGGCTGCAACGCATGATTCCTTCGTTTGGCTAATCTACAAAGTTTAAATAAACCAAATGGAAGCATGGACAAAAAGACATCATGTTTAACATATTCATCAACGTGGTCAGCTGTTAATTGCAGACATGATGCAGTTTTTGTCCACTTACTAAGAAAAAACTCCAGTTTTTAACTAGATTGCCAGTCGGAAGTGAAATGTTCACATCTTCTTATATTTTTCAGCAGTCTGACACTACCCAGTTAAACGCCCTTACTTAATATTTAATTTTTTTACATTTTTTAATAAAAAATATACCGAATTATAATACTAAAATAGACAGGGGGCTGATGGTCGAATGGCTAGGTAAATCACCTTGTGCCGTCGAGTTAGAACTGGCGGCTTGTAGCCGGTTCAGAACCTTTAAATCGTTTTGTCTGATTGTCCCGGGTGAAAGTCATTTCCCGTCCAAAATTCGCACGTATTCGACTATTGACTTTTGTGCCAATGAAGAAAATTATAATTACCAATCATTTTATAACCATTCTCAGCCAACCTCACTCTATAATATTTTTGGTGTTGTTTCCAAGGATATCGTCAGGTAATGCAAGGGCAGAGACACGCCCGATCGCTTTACGCCGGAAGAGCTTGCTGTGGGAGATTGGGGACAGAATGCCCGCATCACCACAGCACTGTCCAGCCTTGAAGCACTGGGTACTTTCTTCAACAGTTAAACCGGAGCCACTTCTGGGGAACAGGTGTTGTTCAATGTAGTAAAATGTACTGCTCACGCAAATTATTGAAAATATTTTTAAATTTCTAATGTGCGATTTTTAATTTATGTATATGGTTATTAGTATTGCTTTATTTATTTGTTTATTTCGGTTTTGTCGAAGTTGATTTTGTGAAAACGAATACTTCATTGTCGCTGAAGGATGCATGTTCTTTAATGAGATATCGGAAATTCGGGCAAATATTTTCCGTAAGTAAATGTCACTCTTTCATCGTGTTGACAAATGAAGCTCAATGCGCGTGACGGGAAAACGCCGCCAGACTTCAGTAACGCGGAATATTTTTATACTTATTTGCAATTCAATATGGGTTACCCTTCGAATACAGGAAATAAACAAAGGATATATTGTACTCTGATATAATAATCTATAGCAGACATACTATAAGTACTGGTGATTTCATTGCCCCATTTTTATAAAGTGGCGATGTTTTTAAACACATCAGGCCAATGCCACTGCGTAAATTGAAAATATTGATACTTCTGATATCCTTCGTTAGTCTCTGTTTTCAAATGTTTCCGATAGATTTGCCTTGTAATATGGCGTGTTTTCTAAATGTGTCAGAAACCGTACCTCACATAGCCCTAAACAATACTATTAGTTCACACGTAGTTATCGAATCATGAATTAAATGTGTTCTATCATTAGAAATTATTCATAAATTTTCATCTGGAAGCAGTATTTATTTTCCGATTGATTACAGCTTTGTTTATAGTTATAAAGAGATGTTTAATTTTTTTACTGTTATAATTTCTAATGATAGAACACATTTATTTCGCTGATTCTCATTCTTTTTTACGTGTAGATCTAATAGTATTGTTTAGAATATGCACTTAGGAGAGGTACGGTTTCGACACATTTTTATAGAAAACGCACCGCCATATTGCAAAAACAAAAACAAAAAAATCTATCAGAACTTTCACTTATTTGAAAAACAAAAATTCTTGAAGGTTAATCAAATTATCAATATTTTCACTTACACATTGAAATTGGCATTGAACTTTTCAGCAATTTCTTTATGATAATATTTTAAAATTATCCGCCACTTTAAAACCAAAATAGGACATAATAAAGTAGATCACCAGTAAAAGAGTGGGCCACATTTTTGCTTATAGATTATGTCTGCTATAGATTATTATATATCAGAATTCTAATATATCCTTTGTTTATTTCCTGTATTCAGAAGGAAGTACTAACCATATTAGTTGCAAATAAAAGTATAAAAACTTATATTCCGCGTTGCAGTTTTCAATTCCCTTAAGTCTAGCGGCGTTTTTCAAGCGAAGTAACTTCTCATAATTAAGGACCCGCTTCTGATACGCTTCGAGACTCAACGGAATTACGTGTGGGCTTCACGCTTCAGTGTTTATTCAACCTGATAAAGGTGGCAAGACTTCTTTTGGCAATGTGTTTGTTTGTTTACTTACGGAAGAGTAACACTCGCATATTTTTGCAGAATTTCCGATATCTCATTAAAAGTTTTATGCATCCTTCGTGGCGACAGACATGTGGAAATTGTATTGCTGAAATGCATGATAATTATTTTAAGGCTGGCGCATACTTTTCGTTTTCTAAAATCGAAACTTCGACAAACCAAATAAATAAATAAATAAAGCAATATATGTATATACATAAATTAAAGTCCTTTTTTGTCGCACATTTAAAAATTTAAAAATATTTTCAATGAATTTGCATTTTTACAGGCGAACATACCTACCACTACTTTACATTGGGCAACGCAACTTGTTGTGTCTCAAGTGACATTGCAAATTTAGGAAGTAATGCTTTCCAGTTTAACTGTTTCTAATTTATAGTTGAGAAGAAACCCAGACAACCCCAAACAGACAATTATATTGGTGATGCCAGACATTCTATCCTAATTCCACAGAGACCATTCGTTTTTTTAAAAGGCAATAACTGCAGCGTAAGCGATCAGGTATATAGAACCTTCGTCTGCTTGTACGCTATATAGAATTACTACAGATTGTTGATCGAGATTGGAATAACTTAAAAATATTATAGAATATAATTGGCTGAGAATGGTTATAAAATGTTAGTAATTATAATTTTTCTTCTTCATTGGCGCAAAAGTCCCATGGTGGGCCAAGGCGATCTGCCTACGTGCAGATTTTGAGACAGGAGATGTTTTATTTTCACGGGATAGGGTTGTCATCTCTACGCTCAACAGTAAGATTAGACCAAAACCTGCGATTTAAAGTGGATTCTGAACCAGTACAAACATCCATAGCGCGCCGCCAGGACTCTAACTCGACAGCTGGGGCACCCAGTTCCAAAGCTCTCAGCTATTCGGCCATCATCAGCCCCTATTATAATATTTTAGTATTTATAATTTCCAGTATATTTTTTATTAAAAATGTAAAAAATTAAATGTTAAATTATTAAAGGGCCAGTTTTTTGGCTAAGATTTGAAGGTATTCGAAACCTAACAGGGGAAAATGCCAGAATTATTGAACAGTTTCACTTCCATTTTGGCAATCTATTTTGTTAAAAAACACTGGGTTTTTTTTTTTGAAATTAGTAAAAAGTGAGGCGAAAAAAGCTGCATGTATAAATATTTTTGTGATTAACTTAATATTACGTTGATGAATATGTTAAACATGATGTCTTTTTTTGTCCATATTAGATAGCTGTATTTTTCCCATTTGGTTTTTATTTAAACTGCATAGATTAGCATTAAACGAAGAAAATTATACGTTACAGCCATTATTTGAAGGATAATTTTCTTCCCAGACATTTTTTATAGCCAATTAACAAGTTAACTCTTATACTAATTCTCTTATAGCTGAACAAAGCTATATTTTAATTAATTGTTTCCTATTTAATTAATTGTTTACTATTGATACCTATTTAAATTATTTTTGTTAAAATCATTAATTTCATGAATTTGCTTATATATAAGAAAATTAATGTATATGTATTTGACTTTACAAAATTGGTTACTTTATGAATTGAATTAACTTTTAATAATAAATATAATTTTCTTGTTATAAAAGCAATAAATTTAGAAAAAAATTGTTCCTATGAGTGTAAATAAATTTGGATTAAGATTTTTTTTTTTCATTCACCTTAAGAAAAACCATCTACTTGTAAATTTTAACTCTATTCTTGATACAAGAACAACATAAATCCCACTCACTTATTGTGCTATAAATCTTTCCAGTCTGTAAATAATAATTATAGATACTTAAAAATAAAGCTTAACCAAAAAATAAAAAAAATTATACCAAAAAAAAGTTATATTGGTTTACACAAAATTGTTTTAAATTATTGTAAAAAAAAAATCTGAACAAAATAATTCGTTAAATTTATCTTAAAATTTTTAAAAAAATCGAAATAATATCCGAATTAAATAAATCTTTCATATAACGATTTATATTGTTTACACATTTGTACACAGCCGTTCTTTAAATTGACAATATTTTCAACTCTAACAATATCTGCAGTAAAGATTCAATTATACAACACTTCTTTCATACGACTTTCTCAGTTATATGTCGATTCCCAAAGACCTCTACAAAGGTATAGGGAAAAAATGATATTGTTTATAGATTTAGTAATACATCACCGAAATATATGCGAAATTCGAAACAAGTAATCTATTCTACTTTCAGTAGTGCTCACTCCACTTTACATTTTTGTTGTTGTTGTTGATCCCGCATGACGATGCATAACTGTGGAAAGGCATAAATGTTGTTTAAGAACGTCGATGCATAAGTAGGAGAATGCATAAATGTTGTAAGCATAAGTATGAGAATGCATAAATGTTGTAAGCACAAGTATGAGAATGCATAAATGTTGTAAGCATAAGTATGATAATGCATTTGCAAGTACAGTGATTCAAAAGTGCGAGAATGCATAAGTGTTGTAAAAACGGCGGTGCATAAATGTTTGTAAAAACGGCGGTGCATAAATGTTGTAAAATGGCGATGCATAAATGTTGTAAAAATGGCGATGCATAAATGCTGTAAAAATGGCGATGCATAAGTGTTGTACAATGGGGATGTGTAAGTGTCGTAAGATGGCGATGTATAGTTTTGTAAGAACGGCGGTGCATAAGTGTCATAAAACTGTGATGCACAGCGTTATGTAGTCATACCATTTAGTTTATAAATGTTATGACTACATACGTTTGTGTTTTTATATTTTCCCATCTTGCACGCTTCACTTAAAATCTAAAACGGAAATTTACTTTCTCCTGTATTACAATGGCTTCCTGTTATTTGCAGCGGTGACAGCCCTAGAATGCGATCCCTCCCGATTCATCTGCTCAGGCGAGTGTCCACCTCTTCCGGAAGGAGTCGACCCCCCTACCACGGAAGCCATCTGCTCCAAGGACCCTGAATCGGACACCTGCATCTGCTGGCTGCACAACCCTTCTAGTCAACTGCACTCCTTCTTCCAGTGCGAGGCCAGGATCAACGGTGAGTGATTCACCTCAGAACTCTTACAAAATCGATTGAAAAATAAAAAAAACATTTAGGGCAAAAAGGGAAAACTTTAGGGCTTTCCTGGTGTTTTTATAATGAGTGAACAGGATGTTGTCCTCAATAGGATTCGCGATGCCATGAAAAGCGTAAAAACAGCATAAAAACACAAATGAAATTAATTTAAGCTTTTATATTTTAATAAAATTAATTTGAAGATATCTTGAAATACTTATTCTTATATTCATTCCTGTAATTGTTCTTTTTCTTATCCATCTCGTCAATAAGTAATCTATACTATGTCCAGTTGAACATTTAAAAAAAAAAAATAAAATAAATAAATAAATTAAATTAAAAAAAATACAGCAATAACCTCCTTCTAATATCAATCAACAACTATCCAATTCATTTTATTTATTGAGATGAACAAACGCATTAAAATTTTAAATTTTTCAATTTTTAATTCTTCAATAACTCCCCGTACTAATCTTAAAAAAAAAAAAAAGATGTTTGTTTATATGTATTGAAAAAATAAAATATTGAGACAGCTATGGGTAGATCAGAAGATTGTTGCACAGATTTTTTTTTTTTTTTTTTTTTTTTTTTTTTTTTTTTTTTTTTTTTTTTTGCTACGTGGTCTGTTACACCTAGTCTGAGCTATTTCTTTATCAGGAGAACGAGCGATGCCTTAAATTAAATAAAATTTAAAATCTGTTTAAGTACTTTTATTGAAAGTACAAGAAACAAATTTTCTAAAAATATTTTCGATGAAGATTTTTCATTTATTTCAATACAAAAAGCGGATAACTACAGAATTAAAAAAAAGAAAAAGAAAATATACACAAAAAGACTTCAACAAAGTTGACCTATAGAACTCTTAAGTTATACCAAAAGCTATAGAACTCTTAAGTCATTGTCTTAAGAGTTCTATAGCTTCTAAGCCAGTATCTCGCCGTCTCGAATTCGCCATGAAGTGCCGAGCAACGCTGGAGACGATCTCAGTTCTGACAAATCACAAAGACAGTAGTTTGGTGGGTCGAAAATCTCAATGTGATGTCGATGTTCATTAGATCAGTTCATTTTTATTCAGATAAGCCACCAGCATTCAATTGCAATATACGCAGGCCAACCATGTCGGGGCCTGAATGGCCGACTGTCTAGCGCTCTGGGCCTCGGTGCCACAGGTTTCGGGTCCCGACGGTGCCATGGATGTTTGTAGTGGTTCGGAGTTCACTTTAAGCCGTAGGTCCTGGTCTCATATGACTGTAGAGGGTCACAGAGCCCAATCAGATTTCTCACCCATATCATTCCGAAACTGTAAAGGCAACTTAGCTCTAGGCACAGTGATGTGGTGTGCTATAGTATAGTAGTAGGCCAACCGTGTAATCATGCAAAAACTGTAGGCCACTTAGTCGTATAGAACTTTGCCCAGGATGCACCACTAGGAGGTAGGTTTATATTGCACCCATTTTCGATGATGATATTTATATAAAAAAGGAATAGTCCCTGAAATTAATATCACTTGTTACGCAAAAATAAATAAATAAATAATGATCTTCACAACTTCCCACAAACGGAAACTATCGTTTCTTTTGATCTTAACGAGTAATGGTATAATCCAACAACGTATCTAAAACTACTTTAGTAGAAAATAATAATTCCTCCATTTGAAAAATAAGCTCTATTAAAAATATATTTTTTCAACCCATCCAAGCATCTGCTCTTGATCAAGAATCGCCAAGAAGTTTATTTAAAAATCTATTTTTGCTTATCATTCTCCTCCAGATTCTCGCGTCATTGACTTAATCAGCTCATCGCATTTCAAGATAGACAAGAGCTGCAAGTTTATTGAATTCACGTTTATTTCCAACAGGAGCACGAGATCTTTGGCATTGGTATTAACCTTGCCAAGCAGCTATTGAATCATTTAATTCATTTATAATTGCAATACACAGTATGATAAGTTAATATTTCGTATTATATAATAAATTTTATATCTATTTATAAAATAGTGAAGATTTAGTTGATGTGTATTTAGTTGGTTTTATTTTTAGCAATTTTGTCCTCCTTATTAATATTAACAATTGACTGGACCTTTCATAATATCAAATTCTAGATTCAAGGACATTTTTATCCACTTAATAATTGTATAATAATGTTGGTTATAAAAAATTCAGTTTCAAATGCGAGCTTTACGCTGGAATATTTTGAAATTAAAAAGTGTACAAACAATAAATGTGACAGGGAAGTATAAAATAAAATTTTAAAATTAAGTTAATGAAACTTGAATTATTAAAATATCAAAAAATATTATTGTTAATATTAAAATGTTGTTTCATTAACTTAAAATTAAGTTAATGAAACATTATTAATGATTCTTCTTCTTCATTGGCGCAACAATCCTATGGTGGGCCAAGGCCGTCTGCCTACTGGTAGATTTCGAAACAAGAAATGCTTTCTTTTTAAGGAGTAGGGTTGTCAGCTCGACGCTCTACAGTCATCTTAGATCGACACTTTAAAGTGGATTCCGAACCACTGCAAAACATCCATGGTACCGCTGGGACTCGAATCCGAAATTTGTTCCCCGAGAGCCAAATATCAATCATACTGCTAATTTTAATTTTAATGGATATTTATACAGATTTGGAGCTTTTATAATAGTCAAAAGTAACTTAAAAGTATGATATGGTACGTATTATGAATTTTCGATTTGTACTTTATTAGAAACATTTGAATAAAGCAAAATCTTGCATTTAACAATTCATGTGCATTGAATTTCTTGTCATTCATGTGCAAAATATTGCATTTAAATTTCTTTTAAGTCAAGTCAAGTCAAAGCAGATACTTATATTACAAGTGAACATATAGTTTAATTCATGTTCTACAGATAACGCCATAGATCCAACCTGTGGTATTAATTTTCATTCTGCTAATAAAAAGCTTATGAAAAAAAATGCCATTTTCCCGTCCTAACGCTGTTCGTTAGAGGAAAAGAATTGCATAGTCCAACATTACTTCAAAACCTTGTCATACGCTGTTGTGCGTATTTTTCTTCTTTTTGTTGTGATACATGAGGCCCACCGATACATGAGGCCCACATGATACATGTGAGAGAGGGCCCACCGATGATACACATCGGTGGGCCTCATGTATCATTTATGCATCCCACAAACAGCCATTGACTGGTGATAAGGGAAGGACAATGCCTTCTAGGAGGACTTGTATACGAAAACTGTCTTCTATTTGCATATCACTTACGGGAGAAAATCTGAAAAACTCCCACTAGTCAGCCTGACTATCGACACATAGCATAATCGCCATTTTACACATAGAATAATCATCATGGAATTTTCTCGTTTCTGAAAGCAGCGACTACAGCTATGCCTCCAGAGGATTCAATCTCACAATTGTTTTAAGTTCACAGTGATAAATAAACAAATTAAGAGGACAATTAAAAATTTATTGAAGAAATTTAGAGAAAATAGTGCTGTAATGAACAGGTGGGTCGAAGTGGTGGGTCTAAAGTTGAAGATAATTTCAGGGAATGCTTGTTAGAATATATCTATTCTCCGATGAGAAATTTATTTGTAAATCTGAAAATTCGCTCTGTTGGAAGTTGTGCAGGATTTGAAAGTAACTGATCACATTACGAGGTTATATTACCGCAACTAATGTCAAAATGTATCAGCGAGTTAATGTATGTAAGAAGGAAAATGGTTCCCACTTTGAGCATTTACTGTAATACTTCTTGTGGAATATAAATTGAACTTTAAATAACTGCAATGCTAATTGAAGCTTTCATTTATTTAAAATTTATTAATAAATTCATGGGTATTTCATACTGCAGTTTAAAAAAATCTCAATGTTGTTTTTCAGGCTCCGATTCCAAGTTTGCCTGCGTCCCCCCAAAGCATTGCTTTTCGCCCGATCCCAATCCGGTGTGCCTGATCGTGCTGCGCTGCCAATGTCTCCTCTTCGAGCCAAAGTACCAGTCTCAGAAGCCAAAAGCCTGGCAGAGGGTGAAGGCTATAGTCCACACCATGAGAAAAAATGAAGCCAAAAGCTCAGATGGTCACTTAGTAGGTAAAACAAACAAAGAAAGAAAAACATTTAAAATTGCGTTCTTTTTTTCATGTTGGAAAATCTTGGCACGTAAAATCAGCACTTTTAGTTTTCCCAGATCAATGACTAATTTATTATTTTAATTTAATATATATATATATATGTATATAGGTAGGTAGGTAGGTGGATGGCTGGGTATTAACTGACAACAGATGGATGGATGGGTATATGTATAACTTAGTGTAAAGGTATAACCCTTAGAAAAATAAATGCAAAAAGAAGTATTCTCTATCGGCGAAATTTAAAATCTATAAAAGAAGAAAAAAAAAGAAATCCTCGCAGGTGTTATTTTATTTGAAACCTAATTATTCTGCACAATCAATTGTTGTTTTAAGCAGGAAGAAATTATTAAATTACCGAATTTATACAAGCTCACGGAACACCGATACTCATTTACTTACTGTTCCTGAATTCAAAATATAAAAAGAATTATTAATCTAAGATGTTCTTTCCGTTTGTAGAATAATAAAAAAAATATGAAATCATATTTAAAGAATATCTCATCAAAAATATTTTGGGAACTATAATTCCTAAAGCAATAAAAGCTGGTTACCTTTAAAATGTTCGTACGATCATGCATATCTCGTGTCCATTGCTTTAACTGTCAAAGATGCGGATATTCGAAAATAAATATCGTATTTTCGAATATATATATTAGAAAGACAACCAGTTCTAATTATGCTACACTCGGTCCTTCATATCTAGCTTGTAAATCAGAACCTAAATATGCCAATTGCCAGCAATAGCATAATTTTAAATGCAATAGCAAAAGCTGCCTCAGTGGTAGCTATAAAAGAGAATTTAGAATATATAAATAATTAGAAATCTAACTCATCTCGAAGCTAGAAAACTCGTATCTCATCCGCCTTTTCTTAATCTCTGAAATGACAAAGAACAAACAATGTCTTGCAAATAGTGCAATAATTCTATCAACATGTTCCGTTTCCTTCAAAAATTATAGCACTACAACTGTAATAGTTTGCCCATATCTTCTGAAACATAAACCTATTTTTCCTCACAAAACTAAACTATTTAATGGACTACTTCTGTTATTTATCTATACCGTTACCATCTACCTCTGTATAATTTCTAAATTATAGTACTTTAAAATCGTTCCTAAAAACAGATTACATTCAAAATATCACTTACCCAAGAAAGACAAAAGAAACGCTTGACAATAAGTAAAATTCGAACGATAATATAGTGAACAAGAAAAAGATTTAAAAAAAAAAAAAAAAAAAAAAAAAAAAAAAAAAAAAAAACACTTTCTATATCATCCGATTCAGAATAAAATGTGTAGATAGCATGTCCCTCTACTTGACAATGTACTGGAATAAGAGAAGAATATAGTTTTAAACAAATGTGCATATTTTAAATCAAATTTAGTGATAATTCGAACCTGGTTTTGTGTGTCGCTCTATAGTCATTTTTTTGCACACTTTAGGCTAGTTAGATCGGGACCTACAGTTTAACGTGGATTCCGACCCCTAACAAAAATCCATGCCACCGCCAAGAATAGAACCTGAAAGCCTATGGTACCAAGGCCAGAGCACTAGCCAATTGGCCAAGAGGCCGCTTCATTTTTAGCGTATGATTATTAGACTATTTTTTAAAACCCATTAATAGAGTTATTTTATTAATGGGCTTGTCAGGAACCATTTTTAAATGGTTTTTGTATCAATTGCTGAAATATTACGAATTGTTTAGTGCAATTTGGCCAAAACTGGCTCTTTTAATTTGAAATAATATTTACCTATCAACCTACTTATCAATATCTGCCATTGGTTTCTAATCACAATGAAAATTTATTTCCCAACTCGATTGTCATTCAAAATTCGGCTAAAAGTATTGCAAACAACAATCTGGTTGAGAAACACGCGCATTTAATTAAACATGATGGTTTAATGATCATTTTTCAATATTTTAATTGGAATTAAAAATTCTTTTGCAAGATAAAATTTTACGCTACAAAACCTAAGTCTGTAATTCACTCTAGTGACAACCTTGTTTAAATTAATACTTAATTAGTGATACAATATTTGATTTTCATAAAATATTTTTACTTCCTTGCTTGGTACATGGGAAAAGCAATATAAATGATAAAATTAAGGATTAAGCAATATAATATTAAGCAATGTAATTTTTGTGCACTGTAGAATCCTACAAATCTATTTGCATTTTCTGAAAACGAGTGCTCTACAGTTCAATGACTTTTTCCTTATTAACAATTAAAGAAGAATTCGTGGAAGATGAGTTGTCTTGCATATGTAACACAGGAAAGGGTTTGTTTAAACTGCTGCTATCTAGTAGGAATCACTCGGAACCAAAATCATTCGACAATCTTCATTAAACGAGGTCTCTTTTTGGCTGTAATGATTTTGCTGATCTGATAATGATTATTTCTTGGTACATTTCCGTCGCGGTTTTTCTGCTAAAATCATTCTATTTATTTCGCATTAAAATATTAACCTTTTTTTTATTTATTCAGCACAATACTTTATGCAAACTGTTCTACATGTTAAAGATGAAGGATTTGATAGTTTGGTATATTGATTCTTTGACACAAGAATGAATTATAAATTTTAAATGTAAATAGTTCTTTTAAATTGCAATTTCGTTAGATTGCTTTGCGGAAGAAGTTAAGATTTTTAAAACAAACAAGTAACTGTGTTTTTTTTTCAAAATGAAGACTAAAAATTTTATAAATTAATAAAAAAATTCATATAAGTTTGAAAAACCAAAATAAAAAACTTATTTTCTACAATGCTGGCAATTACAATTCTAAGTGTAATCGTCTTGGTATGTACAGCAGCATGATGGCAAATTGGCTAGCGCTCTGGCCTGTGGTAACACAAACTTCAGGTTCGATTTCTGGCGGTAGCATGTGATGTTTGGGAGTGATTCGAAATCCACGTTAAATTGTAGGTCCCGGTCTAATTAGTCCAAAATATGCAAATAATGACTGTAGAGCGGCAAGCCAAAACCAAATCACGGTATATATAATCTGCAGAGGGCAATGATGAACAAATGACATAAAGATTAATATTAAAAGAAATTTTGTAAAGTATTAATAGCTTAAAATCGAAAGATAAATGTGTTTAAACAAGACCATAAATTAAAACATATGTTTATGAACATACGATATGAAGTCTATAAATATTAAATCCAAATGGTACAATATATCTTGAAATCCAATTATGCTTGCTTGCTTTAAATCTTCCTGGTTATGAATAAGATGTTTTTTAATTTGTTTATTTTCTTCAGTTTACCGTATTTCCGAGATTTGCAAAATACACAAAACAAGAATCAAATCAAATGCAATTTAGCAATATCTTAACTTGCATAGAATTGTTATATTGTAAAATAGAAAATTCGTTCTAGAAACGAATGTTTTTTCCTTATCTATAAAGGTTGGTTATACTGCAAAAAATAACTGTCGTATATCTAACGGCATTTTAGTAAGATAAGAAGAAGAAAAAAACGATAATGATGTAGCAGAAAGATATCCAGTGTGATAAGACATCTGTTTATGCTTGCGTAGTTTATGACATTTTTACTCTAATTTTTCGATTATTTGATTGGGTGCGCTGCAGAGAGAAAAATTCGCAGACTGTCTCAGTAACAAGCTGATAGAAATTGTAGGAAAATCACATTTTTTTTTTTAAAGATTATACTTTTACATGTTCTGAATAAAAATATAACGTAAAATAAGTATTATTATCTATAATGGTAAAATCTTTAGGATAGTCACATTTTTTTACACATTGCATGTAAAAATGTATTACAAAATAAGGATTATTATTTACAATATGTGAGATTTTTAATTAATCGGAGGAATACAAATAGAATTTAATTAAAATTTATGTTTTTTAAATCCTTTTACTGTTTTCAAATGCTGCCATTTAATTTAGTATCATTCATCATTGTTATGCTACAAGAGTTTGGTTCGTGTCCAAAATGCATGCCCAAAAAGCCATTCAGTCCAAAGGTCATTAAAAATGCTTGTCCAAAAGTCAGCTTCATCCATTATGACGTCTGACCTTCCTGTCTCACTCTGCGGCCTGATGGCCAATCGGCTAGCGCACTCCTTTGGTATCCCAGGCTTCAGGTTCGAATTTCTGGTAGTGGTATGGATGTTTGTCAGTGGTTCGAAATCCAGTTAAATAATAATTCCAATTAGCCCAATGTGTGCAAAAAAAAAAAAAAATGACCGTAGAGTCAAAGGGAGACTCTTTCAATGGAGACTTTTCCAGATAGATGTAATCCATATACGGAATGTACACAGAACTTTCAGTTAAGTTTTCTTGTCGAAATGATCTCTCCCAATTCAAATACGCAAACTTGACCAATTCAACGTCAAGTTTCTTCAGTTGCAAATTAAAAGGATCCTCAAAGCTCATATTTAAATGTTTTTGACTTTTTAAAAAATTTATTCTTTTTTATAAAATTAGTGTATGTAAAAATTATTAAAAGAACTTTATTGGCATCCTAATCCTAAATCTTATCAATGTCAATTTTCTTGATAGGTATTGTTTCAATAACTTCATTTTGTAGAGTCATCATTGAATCTTTTATCATTGAAATGTACATTTAAAAAAAAAAAAAAAAAAAAAAAAAAAAAAATTTTTTGTATGCTTTTAAAATCATTTATTATTTATCCAATATCTGCTTTAAATTAAAAATAATTTATGACATTTAAAAGAAATTAAAGATTTTGATTAAGATATGAATTTTTTTTTTTTCTTTCCAGAAAAAAAAAATCCAAGGCGATGTTCGTGAATTCAGCTTAAAGCACCTTCTTTTCCTTTTAGGATTTGTGGTTGCTCCTCTTCTTTGTTGGTGTATTCTGTAAGTAGGAATTATCATCAATTAATCTTAATTTTTTAATTAATTAGATTATGCATCGTTAATGCTTATAATTTATAGTGCATTGCAGAGAGCAATACAATGCCTAAATTTTTAGCTGTTTTCTTTTGGAATATTTATTTTCGACGATTTCAATTCAAATAATATAAATAATTTTTTAAATCATTTAAAAAGACAATGTTGGTAAAAATTGAATTAATAAGAAAGTTAATTAAAAGAGATTTTTTCTTATAATATTATTTCTTATAATATGTTTTAAATTTATATGTTTCGATTTCCTGTTTTGCTTTAATTTCTTCTTATTATTTATCTTTCATTCTGTAAAATTGTTATTGTAATAACAATGTGAGAACAACACCGAAATCGAAAAACCGAAATCGAATACAAGAGCAAAAAGTTCTATTAGAAGGGGGAAAAAGTAAAGAAAAAAATTAAATAAGCATTTAATATTATTATTACTCTAACCTATATTAGCATTTATTTGTATATTTTACTTTATGAAACCACTGTTTGTTTCCGCAATTGAAACAAAACATCGTCGTGTCGTGACTAATCCTCAATGCCAGGCAGCGAGGGGCGGATATGAGTGGGGGAAGGAGGGAAAGTGGGAAGCTTCTGTTGTGTTGGAGCACTCGTAGGTAGAAGTCTGATTTGGCTCCGTGAAAAAAAGGAGGGCAGTGCTTTCCGGGTAGGGGAGCACTTTCAAGGGGAACTATCCAGCATTTGCGTATCGAATGGGAAAAAACCCGGAAATCTCCACCAAGTAGTCCGACTAACGAGATAGGATGCGGAACATCCCAAACGCCATCGAGTCTCCTTGATTTTGAAACAGTGTCTACAGCATTACCGCCAATGGATTGAACCTCAGATCTAACGTTAGCCAGCAGCAAACGTTACCATTGAGCCTTGAGTCCGGCGAAACAAAATGTTATAACTATGAGTTCATGATAATTCATAAAGCCTCGTTTTAAAATTTTACATGTTAATCCGGTCTGGCATGTTAATTAATAGCAGTTGCGTAGTGAAAAGTTCGTGGTAAGTTGGCATGCTCGATCCGCACTGATGGCGTGTGTTGTTGTAGCCGTTGCTTGAAAAAACAAAGGCTTCGTTGGTTATATTTTATTAATTTGATTTTGTTTGTCGCTCTACGGTCATCATGTGCTCACTTTGGGCTAATCAGATCGGGACCTACAGTTTAAAGTGGATTCCGAACCACTCACAAACATCCATGCCCCGCCAGAATTCGACCTGATGTCTGTGGTACTATAGGGCAGAACGCTAACCAATTGGCCATCAACCGGCTGCCAATTTGGATGATTGTGGAATTTTTGTGCGATCTCCATAGATTGTTACACCTGAAAGCATTACTTTCCACATAGCAAATGGTGCATAAATAGTAGCAATGTAGGTGAAAAAGAAAGCTTCATGTAATGTAAAGCAAGCTTCATTTAATGGAAAAGTAACAAAGGGAAGGAAAAATATGCAGTTCCAAAGTCCTTCTGCATCGTTGCAAAGTCTACAACACATCACAGAAATGTGATAAAATCTCTGATTAGAAGAACGGGTTGAATTTAAATAAAAAAAAAATGCTTAAAAAAATAAATCAAATAAAGTTTTTCCAAAATTTAATATTTCACTTAAAAAATGTATCTCTTTTATTTGAAAATTATTTGTTAATATCAAGGACAAGTAATACCCTGACATTTCCAAGGATACTCTTCGTAAAGGGTAAGATAAGTGGATAAATATAAACAAAAATATTTCTCAATCGACTTTTATCAGTAAGAATTAGTGTTGTGGATTTTATAAATGGGTAGTTTCTAAAAAAAGTAAAAATATAGAAGTAATTAAAATCAACTTAAGGATAAATTATTTATAATCGCCCTTCATTAAAAATATTATTAGCTATAATCATTTAATCTGCGATCTTATTATTATCTTTATTATTATTAATTTCCTTACAATCTTCCGCATATATATTGGTAAGACATAAAATATCAAAATCCTATCTTAACAAAATAATAAATTCACAATTTTACTTACAAATATAGAACAGTAATTTTTTAGGATACTATTCAAAATTTATATTCTATAGTAATAACAAATTTTTTTTCATTCTCCAATTTTTAATTTATTTCATTTTCAATCTTAAT
Organism: Caerostris extrusa; assembly: GCA_021605095.1. Lineage (NCBI taxonomy): Eukaryota > Metazoa > Arthropoda > Arachnida > Araneae > Araneidae > Caerostris > Caerostris extrusa. Next base: position 56,884 of record BPLR01020679.1, on the reverse strand, counting down.
ACTAAAAACAATAGTATTTTCGTTTTTATGCCGTTCTAGGCTGAACTTTACAAATTTACTTAATTAGTGAAACCTTGACTACATTAGTCAAAAATGTCAAAAGGAATTATATGTAAATTTATAAATTTATAATTACCATATTATGTTAACGTTATAAACAGTATTGTTACATGCAAAATGTTAAGGTGGTTATTTATAAATGAGGGTAAAAAATATCAAAATCTTACTAAAATAACACTTCTCAATAATCTTACTAAAGGTAATCATTTATAAATAAAATGGCCCATATATTAATGCTTATTAAACGTAAATATGTACCTGATGAATCTATATATGTATTAAAAAACTGCATATCTATTTAGTATGGAATTTTTAATGTAGATAGCATCCCATAGTAATAATTAACCCATAGATTACCATTTAACTGAATTACCATCTGATAAATATCAATTAGGAGATAATGCCTACTCTCATTTTTAAAATTCATTATAACTAGATGTATAGGTATAGATGTAATTAGGTATTAGGTATAGTATAAAAAGTCAAGTGTGTACCTTAGGCTTTATCAAATAGGTTTGTTTATTTTTATTCGACGTGAAGCAAACCGCCGTTGCCACACAGATGATGAGTTCATCACTGGCCTCTCATACCACTTTTATCCTCCGTAGGCTCAATTGCATCCAGGATTCTATCAATTATTTCGCCAGAACCAATGAGAAAAGAAAGGTTTATGATTATTAATTTAATTAATAATCAAAAATTATTTATAATTTAATTATTTAGTAATTATATTTTATAATTATGACTACAATTTGTGATTATAAATTTCTCACGTGCAAACATGTTTGCCCAAGTTCATGCGCATCGAAAATGTATTGTTTGAGTAGTAGCAAGGCCGGCTTACTTTATGTTGTAAGTAGCAATTATTTTGCAGCGATATGCGTTTTACAATGTAACTGATTAAAATAGAAAGTATTGATTGCATAAATTCTTAAGAAAAAAAGACGGGTTTTTCAATATTTATTTTCGAATTCGAACGGATTCAATCGCGCTTTGTCGATTCTTAAACATGTACTATGTATGACGAACATTTTTGTATATCTCTGTGTGATTTTACGAACCGTTTCTAGCAATCGTTATATCATCGCTCTTCATTATCAGCTGTACATCCGACTATTTCACCGACGAAGATTTATTTTATGACGCTTTGCTGATAAGGAGGTCGATTTTCTTTTTTTGTGCTGCTGCTTTTATAAACATTTCCCTTGCACGTGATCACCGATTTCACATTTTTTCCAAAAGGAACAAGTTTATCTTAACAGCGAAATACAGCTGACCACAAAAAACTCGAATTTTCACAGAACTTCCAATTTAGGTGAATTTTTTTTAATTTTGATTAAAACCATAATATGATTCAAGTAGTTCTTTTTTAATATGTTCTAATAGGTGCAGACGAAAGATTAGATAAACAACTTATGCCTGGATTGATCGCTTTGAGATTCACTTTATAAGTTAGTCATTTAGTAAGTGATCAACAACATAGAAATACAAAGTAACTTTTCTCAGTAGCAAGGACTGTTGTTTGGCGCAGCATGGCCAAATCTGGCCCTTGTGCCAAAAAACCCAAACCAACCAACTAACCAATCAGAAATTATATGTATCTATTAGTATGTAAGAGGTAAAAAAAGTTCCATTCTGCTATTGGTGTGTACTATAGTTACTCATTTAAAAGATATGACTTTTACATAAATTAGGACACAAAGCCTAATATCAATTGTTATAATATTTATTGAAGTTGTCTGCTTTTTTCCCAATTCTCACTTTGGCCTGATAGCCAATTGGCTAGCTCTCTGACCTTTGGTACCATAGTCTTCAGATTCCAATCCTGGCGGTAGTAGAGATACTTGTTAGTGATTCGGAATCCACGCTAAACTGTAGGTCCCGGTTTAATTAGCCCAAAGTATACACAAAAAGGACCGTACAGCGACAAACCAATACGCACTTTTGGAAACAAGTACCTTTGACTATTCATCTTTTAATTGCATAAACATAGCTATAGCAAGTCTTCCGAATTAACATTGTTTAACACTAAATTTGCTAGATCTCCATTCGCCAAAAGGATGGTCAAGTGTCCGGGAAAACAGTACAATTTAGGTACATCAAATTACTTAATAAAAAATAAATCGTGTACACTAATCATAAAGTAAGTGTAAAATACAGAGCGCTTCCCTATTCAGAAGCATCAAAATGCTGAGGCCGGCATTTCTCATTCCTTTTCGTACTAGAATTGGCGCAACATCACCCTTTTAGTTCGTTTTTGCATGTATTATCCATATAATCATATATTTTTTATATTAATATACATATATTTATTAATCAAAAGTAGGCAATTAAGACATACATAAATTTGATCCATTTAACTATAAATTCCGTCTATAATTAAAGACGTTAAATTTACGTGTCTCTATAATTTAAATAAGAATGAGACATTTGTTTTTTAAAAATCTTTATGTGTTAGAAATTTTTTCTGGCCCTTCTCACCATTTGTATGGATAGACCTCCCGATAGACCCGACGATATATATATAGAGGTACCGAGTGACTAGTAGGGGTGCCATATACTATGTACCATAGACTTCGGGTTCAAGTCCCGTCGATACCATGGATGTTTTTAGTAGTTCGGAATCCATTTTAAACCGTAGATCATGGCCTAATATGACTGTAGGGCTGACAACCATACCCCGTAAAAAATACCATCTCATGTTTCGGAATCTGCCAGTAGGCAAATGACCTCGGCCCACCATGGAGCTGTTACGCCATTGAAGAATATATATATATATTCAAAAGAAAACATTGACGAAACATTGAAAGTTGAAAGAAACATTGAGAGTTGACGAAAATGGTAAAAGTTTTGAAAATGAAAAAAAAAAAAAATTTTTTTTTGTAAAAAGTATTGAGTTAAATAATAAACAAAATGTTATTTAATTATAATTGATTAATCCATTAAATAAATCTAAATAATAAATAAATAAGTCTGCTAACATGCAATTAATATTAAATATTTATTAGCTTATTTTTATAAATGGTTACATTCAGTTTCTTTCTGAATTAGAGAAATAAAGAGAAACGAATTTCGCAAATAAAGAGGATTAGAAAAGCAAAAGGATTTCTTTAATTTTCAGAATTTTATAATCAGGTATATTTCATCTTTTATCTAACAAATTAAAAGACAATCGCTTTAAAATCGTTTTTGTCATCCTGTTTACAGTTATACTGATGCATTTATGTTTATAAAACCTTGGATGAACCAAAACAACACTGGAAAAAAGAAAACAGCTGAATATTTTAAAGCTAATTGATTCTATTAAATATTATTATTTTCCGAAACATTGTAATTATAATAAGAAATTATGTGATTACTTTGTAATTAGCGTCTAATCCGCGTGACAGTTGAAGTGGCAATGCTTTTCCAATAACAATTAATATTTCCTGAAACCAGATTAGGAGACAATTACGTTACGGTTGAAGTCAGCAGATTTATAGTAAATCTAGCACAATATTATTTAACATATTAGAAGTTCATTTTTCCAAGGTTTCAGTGAAAGTAAAGAAAACAAAGCTTGGGTAACTGTTGTTTCTTTCTCAGTTAATCTTTTAAGGTCCAGTGGTTTTAGAATAAGCGTTTACAAAAAGATTAAGATATCATTTCTAGTCATTTAATCTTGTCTTCTGACAAAACTTATCACTTATTATAAATATTTAACATATATATATATATATATTTTACACTTATTGTTAGAAAACATAGTTTTCGCGTGAATATTATTGTTTTTCACTAGGGATTAGAGAATTAGTAATTTTTTTTATCTTATTGTTTGTTTTCAAGAATATGCAATCAGTTTAATATACATTGGGTGAAGAAAGTATTCGTACATTTTTTATTTATATTTAAAAAGTAATTAAACAAAAGTGATTAATACACATATAGACATTTATTTTGTATTTTATGTTTCATTTTAATAAAATAAATGAATTGTTCACTTATTAAAAAACAAAAATAAAATTATCTGTTTATCTAATAGTGTAAAAAAATATATTCGTGCAGTCAAACTAATTCACACAGTTTATTACACATAATTTACAATTAATATTCAGTTGAATATCTTCTGTCTTTTAAAATAATTTTCAGTCTTCGTGGCATGGATTCGACCAATTTTGAGTAAGTGAAATCGATATCCAATTCCATTCTTCCGAATTTGGTTTTGGTTTGATTTGTAGCTCTACGGTCATTTTTTTGCATTGCATTTTTCATTCATTCATTTGCATTTTTAGGCTAATTATACTGGAACCTACAATTTAACGTGGAATCGAACTACTTACAAACATCTATACCAATGCCAAGTCGGAGCTCTCTGTCCTTTGAAGCCTGTGGTACCAAAGGACAGAGAGCCATCAGGCCCTTCCATTCTTCTGGAAGAGAATATTTTTAGATCATCTTTGCTGGAAATTGATCTTAATCTTACATTGTTATTTAAAAACATCCTACGGATGCTCCATAGATTGATATCCGGTGACCGTAGAAAGAGAAAACATTGTGATATGCTACATAGCACCTAAAGCCTAATATTTAACGCTGTTTTGTCTGAAATCATTGCCATGTATAAAGTAATCTATATTAAGTCGCACTTTTTCAGTAAATTATTGTTTTTGTATCAATGTTCATATTATGATTCCCTCAATAATGACCAAATTTTCGACTCTAGAGGCACTCCCACGACCTCAAATAACTACAGAACAACTTCCATGATTCATTATTTTTCATATATATATATATATATATATTTGCAAAAGCCAAGCGTATTTCGCAATTTTTTCGCTCTGTCACGAAATATTTTCTTTTAGCAACTAAACCGAAGAAACAAGCCTGTCTGCAAGCATTTCGTATTGTGCTTATTGTTACATGTATTTCAGTGTTTTGAAGCTGAATAGCAATTGTAGTAGCCCTAATCCTGAGAATTTTTATTTCAACTGACGAACATTGAATCGACGATCATAATTATGGAGCAATGGTCTATCGCTGCATGCCTGGTTAACTAACATTGAAAGCGAATCAAATCTTTTAATTATTGGTTTCATGGCAAAATGAGGTCTATCAATCAATAGTAAACTTTATTTCATGCTTTATCTTCTTTACAAAGATGTAGAATTCTTTCAATTCGAAAATACTAAGCCTCCAAACATTGCCTCCGCATTTTCTAAGAGTTATACTTCAAAAATAAATAAATAAAAAATTAATAAATTTTTTATTTTAGCATATGTACTGAAAAAGCGGCTGAAACAATCTGCACAATTTTATTTTTATAACAATTTTAAATCCCAATAGTAAATTTGTATTTTTTACGTGTATGAATACTTTCTAAGCCTCTAAATTTACTTCGTCCTGGGTTTTTTTTTTTTAATTTAAAAAAAAAAAAATTGTATGGATATTTTGTTAACTGCTTTAATGTTGCAAGTTTAAATAGTTTTCGATTTCTGATTATTGTTTCAAGAATTTCTAATTCTCTTTATTAAATAATAAATCGTGCTTTTCATTATAAATTATCACTATACGAATACTTTCTATACTCACTGTATATCTCAGTTTTAAATAATTTTTATAGATAAAAATGTAATCAGTTTTAATATGTATATTCCACTAAAAAATTCTGAGAAAGATTTTTTAATATGTTCATCTCTCATATATTCTCAGTTTTTTAATGGTTTTGAAATTATTATTTCTTTTGAATACAAGGTAATCTACGTTAATAACATTTTTGTTACCCCCTTTTATTACTTCTGAATGTCAAAAAATAATTTCGTTATCATACATAATCAAATAGCAAATAATTATAGGCTCTTCTTTCTACTTTTTTTCCTAAAGGGAACGACAAGGTAAAAAAAATTAGGTCATGGTTTTTCTAAGGCAGGAATAGATCAAGCTATCAGGAGAAATTTTTTTAAAAGATTGTTCAGGTTAGCGAATGTTTACATACACGTCAATTTACTTTTTATAAATTTAAATTATTGTTTGCATATGTTATTATCTTAAGAAAATCAAATTAAAAAAAAAAAATTCACCATAATGTATAAGGTAGACTTAAATTAAGTGGATAGAAGGGCTATGTTAAGAGATAGATTCTTATCATTAATGCATGCTGCCTTTAATACTTTTATTCAAATCCACGCTAGACACTAAACATTACTCAATAATCCAAACTAAATTTATTTGCGTTGCTCAATATTTCATTGTTGCTAAATTGTTATGAAAAATGTTCTTTTTAAGCGTTGCTTGTAATAGAATAACAATTTTAGGATTATGTTACTTAATCTCAGATATTCGTAGAATATAATTCAGACATAAGAATAGATAGATTCCGAGATATTCTCGTTTGATACATTAAATTTAAGATAATTTGAGACAATGTCCTTTGCATATCAAAAGATTCTAGATCCAGTTCTTTAGTTCTTGCTTGAATAAATTCAGCAATGCATGCAACTACTTTGACCACATTTACTTGACAAATAAAAGGATTGATGAAAAAAAAAAATGGGACCATTGGCTCCAACAATGCCATAAGTACAGTAATAGACGGAATTATTAAAATATTTTAATGGGTCTTTATTTGAAGTTATTTAATTTTCGACATATAATCGGGACAACATAACAAACAAAAGGGACTCTAGCTCTATCCCTTCACACTTGGACAATCTTAGTCAAACCGGGATATCTGACAAGCCCAATTAAAATTATAGGTTTGGTTTGTCGCTCTACGGTCATTTTGCGCACACTTTAGGCTAATTAGACCGGCACCTACCGTTTAACGAATTCGAGCCACTCACAAACATCCATGCCATCGCCACTTGAAGCACGTGTTACCAATGGCCAGAGTGCTAGCCAAATGGCCATCAGATCACTATTAAAATGATAAGCATATAATTCTAAACAAATATTTTTTTTGAAACAAATACGTTTATATTTTTTTTAATTACTGACTAATTATAAAAAATTACATATTTTATTGAAAACTTTTATTATTTTTTTTATCACAGTCACAGAACAGCTGACACACATAAAACCATCAACAGGTGCAATGGTGGGTGCGCAGCGACCATCTAGAGCCATACAGCTACTACTGAACCCAAAGTGGGATATACCCGCCACCTGGACAGGAGTGGGACGATCAGGGGAAGGGGGCGGGGGCGGCGGAGGAGTTTTTGGGTCGTTTAATAAATATAAGGAGGCGCGAAATTATGAAGAAGGAATAGAAAACAAAAAGATTTAGAATATTATTCGTCAATAAAACGGTTTTAAAAGACAATAGCAACAAATCCTGTTGCAAAAGCAGATAGATACCAACAATTAATCCTGGATTATTGGCTGCTATACAAAAAGTTTTTATTCAATTTTATCCTTACGTATTTGTGGTTTTAGTGCAAAATTTGTTAACAAAGAAGGAAAAAAAAAAAGCCCGACTACAAACAGCAGAATTGCAATAATTTAAGAATACTGTTGATAAAATTTAGAGTCAAGGATTACTTTTCTGACAGCAGCTCACCAAATTCAATTTTCTTTCTGGTTAGGTTCATTTTTAATATTATCCTAATTTTTTTTATTTTCTCATTAACCCTCATTATTGAAATTTTCTCTGTGTGGTGCAAATATTATTACCGTTGTTTTCTAAAAAAAAATAATTTTATTATTTCATGCTTCAGGGTGTTTTATTTACAACACTTTTACTTGCTGTTTTTTAATACGTTAATAGATATACAGATACATAAATATAAATTCTTACTATATAGTTCTGTTTGTTTACGTAAAGAAAACTAGATTAAAACAGAGGATTTAAAGAGTAAAAGTAAAAATAAGTTTTAGTGAAAAAGATAAAAGTAAAGTTTTTTTCCCTGAAAAAAGACGGTAGGGTTTTTGGATTTGAATTAGAGTAACTCGCATGCTGACTAAAGGGATATGATGCTTTAAAAAGCATCGTATCCACAGATAATGATACCGTTAGATAATATCCATAGATTAAGACGTTTATTTCACTTTATAAAAGTGAAATAAGCATTTTCTGTAAATTTCAATTTTATTTTACATTTTCATAAAATTTCTTTTGAAATAAAAATATATATTTACTATTTTTTTCCTATTTATTATGTTTTCTATGAATAAACAGGCCTGATGGCCAATTGGCTAGCGCTTTGTTAAAATCAAATAATTGTTGTTGTAGTTACCTATGGCTTTATTGGAACTCAATCCATACACATTTGAATACTTACGGTAGAAGCAGAAAGAACATATAAGCAAATCAAAATTAGTGAAAAGATCAGACATTCTTAATAAAAACGACCAAAAGGCTTTAAAAACAAGTTAAGTGTTCTAAGGATAAAAATTTAAAAAGCCAGAAGCACCCTTATAAAAGTTCGTGGGATCAGGACATGTTTTATTTGGTCCTCCAGTAAAGAGTACATAAATCACCATTCTGTTGTAAGTTAAGAGTTCAGTCCTGAGCAAACAAGTAGATGGGTCTTGTTCATTTTCTCTGTCGTACATAAAAACACATATATCAGAGTTCATAATCCCTATTTTGCCCAGATGTTCGACTAGACAATCGTGTCCAAATAATTGTTAAATTAATCAACAGCTGTTAAATTATTCGGGACTATATTATTTTTTTTATTTACACCCTGTTAAGATTAGAAAATGTCTTTGAAGAGAAGATTTTATAACTAAGGCCTTTCGAAACTTTTAAATCTGTTACTTGTACTGCTTACGTATTTTAAAATGTAAAATAATGTTGCAAAGAGGAAGAAGCCTTGAGAAGAGTTCAAATTAATAAACTAATCAACATAAAAGAATAAAGTAATGATGACTATTTATGTCAAGAATGATTAAGACCCTGAAATAAAAAGTGCATTCATGATGCAGTCTTCTTATCTCTTTTAGAAGAGGAATTTTCAGAATGGAAAGAATGAATATTTGTTTACTGATAAGTAATTCTGTAGAATAGATGGGACGCAATCTTTTTAGTCATGCATAAATTATTTCTGATTTAGAAGGCTGTATAAACATATACTTTTTATTTGGGAAAAAAATCTTTTAAACATTAATTTCATCCTATCGTATATTTTTATTTATTGTTAAAATTATTTTATCATTATTACCAAGACTTCTTCTTCTTTTTCAATGGCGCAACAGCCCCACGATGAGCCAAGGCCATCTGCCTGGCAGATTCCGAAACAAAAGATGTTTTCTTTAAGGGGTAGGGTTGTCAACCCTCTACGCCCAACGCTCTATAGCGATATTAGACCGGCACCTACGGTTTAAAATGGATTCCGAACCACTACAAACATCTATAAAACCGAACCCTGTGGCACAAAGCGCCAATCATTCGGTCATCCAGCCCCTATTATCAAGCCTTACGTTATTAAAATATTGTTTAGAATCATGACCAATATTTTAAATAAGAATTATGTTATTTTGAAAATGTCTGCTAAAAACAATTGATAACTTTTTAAAAAAAATTTACAGTCTTGTCTTTATGTAGAAAATTAAATACTTCTGTTTTATTGAATTTTACAATTTTAGTAAACTAAAGAATCGCAGAATCATACTTTCTATTAAAGTACTATTTTCCATTTAAAAAACTATCCTCAAATAAATATTTTTCTATTTAAAAGATATTATTCAGCTTTCAATAAAGATTTATTTATTGAAACCACAAATTATTGACTTCATAAAGTAAGTAAAAATCCTTTTGAACATAAAAAAAATAGAGCAAAAATTTGAACAAAAAAATGAAAATATGCATGAAATATTATGTATCGTTTTTCATATTGCGTATCTCCGAGTGAGTCAAAAATGGAATCCGCGAGAATCCCTTTGATGCGTGGAGAAACCTGACTCTGGTCAGAGAGGGACAGAGACAGGTGACTCACACCGAGGGTTCTATCCATACTGAGACAAACCGTTTTATAATTGGTTCGGTTTGCGAGACTGACTCGCTTGTTTTCGTGCTCTAATCTAGACGTGCTCCAGCTTAATGGCTCTAGATTAATGGGTAAACACTTCATCTGTGTGTGCTTTATATCATACTTTATGTGTGTAGATGATATTCATTTCATCTCTTTGTCCGTTCCAGGAACTTCTTCCACGAGGGCAAGTGTCGCAAGAAGCCTCCGCCCCAGCCCCCCGAGGCGCAGCCCATGCCGACGTCGCGCCTCTCTACCGTGGACAACATGAACAACGAGGAGGGGGAGGGCAGCTCCGGCTGCGGCGGCGAGGAGGTGCCGGCCACTTCTCGCTGCAACTCCGTCCAGGTTCAGGAAGTGCCCTTCGACCTGCCCACCGCTCCGGAGGACCTGGAGGCGGTGCTGCAGGCGGAGACGCGACAGCAGATGGTACTCAAGTGCGAGAGCCCGCCGCCCTACTGCGAATCCTCAGACAGAAACGTAAGGGGTTTTGCAAAGTAGTTTAATAATTTGATATTCATTTGAATGTGTGTTTTACTCATTGTGAAATAACATGATACCAACATTCGCCCATCAACTCTTTGGCATATCAAAGAACAACAGTTTGATGTGTCAGCATCATACCTTTTGGGAGGAATATCTTCCTAGAATCATTTCAAGGATAACAGACTATTTAACAAACTATCATCTTCGCAATCCCATTTAATAGTTAATAGTGATTTCTAATTTTAATGTCTCTTATGCAAATATCATTAAGTAATTTATACTATTTCTATTTAAGTAACCGAAGGTACGGGGGAATTTCAGATGCCCAGAAACTCCTTAAATAACACAATCTTTGCCTTTGTAAAACAACTTAACAAGTAAATTTTAATACTTTATAGCTGAAATGCATTAGATAATTCTGATCTTAAAATTCTTTTTTTTTTTTTTTATCGTTGTTGTTCTTTTGCTTTGTTCTTTTTTATTTTTAACTACTGCCGAACTTTTTAATAATGGTTACGTTCATTGAATACAGTCACAAAAATACAGTATACAATGATGCGAATCTTTACCAACTATAAAATAGTATTACATCTATATACTAACAAAATTATTAATATAAGTGTTATAGGTTCTAAAGTTATTAATATCAATATTTCAATTGATCAACAACTCCATCTATAATTTTCTACTTATATTTTTGTTTTATTACTTCTTTTCTACTATATGGGAACGTGAAGAGTTAGCCAATCAAAAAATAAATAAGAAATTCTAAATTTTGTTATTGGTTTATTAAATTTTTATAAAATTAAATTAAAAGTTGGTTTGGAAATTAAGAAAATAGTAATGCTAAATTTAAGCCACATTTGGTAAAATCGCAGAACAGGTGCCGTTGGAATTTGGCTTAAAATTTCTTTTCGGCTATATCAGCCATGTAACAGGTTGCAATTGTAAGTGAAACGAATTGCAAGAAGTACAAAAAAACCCGGGTTACCACATTTGGAGACTAATCGGTCAGTTGTCGCCACAAAAAAAATCGCCAAATCTCAACGACCTTTATTTTGCGATTTGGCGTCACATTTAATTAAATAAATAGATATTGTTTAATATCATTTTTAACTGGATGCACCCTGACCTGTTCCTTTAGTCATCATTTCTAGCAGCTGCAACTCCATCCTGTGGTGTTTTTATTTTTTTTGTTTTTAATTATTTTTTAATTATTTTCTTTTACTTTTACTTTAAATTTCTTTTTTCTTAATTTATGTTTCTATTATTGAAATTCTTTGATTTACTCGTTGCTCTTTTATTTTATTTTGATCTGGTAATTTGGGACAGACCTTGGTTACTTACTGATTTGTTGTTTATTAATGTTTTTTATATCACCATGTGACTTACTCTCAGCTAGGAGTTTAGGCCCTTATAAGGCCATAGAACTCCGTAAACATCAAACTGACTAACTTTTAACTGGATCTGGAGAACTTGTAGTTCAGTACAGTGTTATAAAAAAAAAAGCATCTAATAATTTTCGTTTTACTGCTGTTGATTGCAAATCAGTATTGCAACAAAAGTAACATAAAAGGTAGAGATATTTAAAGGAATATTTTTTGACATTTTAAAAATAAGAATTACGTAAATAAACCTATCAATTTTTCAGTAACAAAATTCTTTGATTTGTTTATTTTAAAGAAATTAATTTTCAAGCTCTAATAAATTCTTTTTTTCTTGTTACAGTTTCAAGTGGACTACGGTCCTCCGCCTTCTTACGAAGATGCCGTCAGGGGTGAGGACGCTGACATTCAGCAGTTGTGGCAGGCTGTGATTATCGTAGATTCAGGAGTGAGGGAAAATGCTTGAAACCCATTTTCCTCGAACAATGTAAAGAACAACTCATTCACTCGTTCATCAATCATTTGAACTGAACTTGAATCATTTTCGATGAAAATGGATTGAACTGCTTCCGGATACAGCGAATCATCACATAATTTGCAAGGATCTATGTGAAACTATTGGATCTAATGTGATTATGTTGAAAAATTTAGTCACACTGCTTATAACTATTAATGCATGTGTTTGAGCAAATGTATATATAATGGATGAATTACAATACTGTCTGGAACAGAACAGAATGGACAAATTAATGCGCAAGAACTGTCTCATGTAACTAATTGAAAATTTCAATTTAAGTGCATTTTCTTTTCAGAAAGCATGCATACTAATCTCACATTCAATATGCGTTGCCATATGTGTATTTTTGTTTCGTTTTAAACGCAAGTTTTATACAAATACCATTTTTATATTTTATTAAAGCATTTTATAAAAATTACTTTTCATTTTGTTTTGATAAATTCTTTAGCTTCAAAATTCTTTTTTTTTTTACCCCATCGCTGTCTGAAGTCATTTTAAAATATGAAGTTGATTATTATACTGTTAATAATTGCATATTTTTCCGCAATTTTTTTCAATAAAACATATCTACGGCTCAATTAGTCTCGCAGTGGTCACGACAGCAACTAGCATACAATAGAGCTTAGGTTTAAATCCACTGGCAAAGTCTGTTGCAGTTACACTTTTTAATCATTGGAGATTCGATGACAGTGGTAGCCACGTGTATAAAGCGCAATCAGGTTGTTTAATGCAATACGCAAATGTGAGTAGGTTGCTCTTAAATGTCCTGCCAGAAGGCATTGCCCTTCCTTTCATAACATCAGAAGACCATTCATAGAATACGTTAGTTGAACACGAGGTACACTAATATACGAAAAAAAAAATACCCTACATTATTATTATTATTATTATTTACCCTATTATTAAACTATACATTGTTATTAACATTATTTGAAGAATTGCAATTTAAAATTAAATTACTTAACATAAAATTATTAATAAATATTAAGAATTGGAATTTCTTAATATTTATTATGATGTAAAAGAACAATTTAATAATGGATGATAATGACCAACAAAATCTCTTTGTAATATCTAATATTGATATCAAATTTCAAAGAAAATAATTGTCTGTAATTTAAATATAGGAATCTAAGAATTTACATAATAGCTTAAAATTTTTCTCTCTCTTTATATACATATATAATAAATTTCGTTCCAAAATTATGAAAAAAGTTCACTAATTATTTTTAATTAAGTAACTTTTTATTGCTATTTGATTTTCACGCCACTAGATAGAGCCCGTCTTAAAAAAACTGGCCGGTGCCATTAGTCTAAAAATTAATAAGGGAGGGAATTTACAGCATTAATATTCAATTTTATTATATTCTCGAAAATAAAAGCTGACAGATTAAGAAACATTTCAATAAGTTAAGAAATTATAGATATATCTTGGATAAGAATTATAGCTTTATTTAACCAATTTATACTGATCGTCTTCTTTCCTTTCTACATAGTACATTGGTCCGCCAGGATCTTAAATTCTTACCAAAAATAAAGTAATAAAATGCATTCAAACTGAAAATGTTTTAATGTCTTTAACTGAGCAACGCTGGTTCATATCTATTAATACAATATAAAACCTATATATTAATATATACGGATCATTTTAGTTTCATTTTATTTTCGTTATTGTTAGTTTTTAAGTATATAGGAAATTTTACAAGATAAAAATATCAATTGGTTGCAGTTTCACATTCATAACGTGGGAAAATCCATTCAAATTCATGTTACATAACGAATATGTTTAAACATAAACAAATCTAGCTTATGTTCTTTTTTTTTCTGCAACGGAGAGAGAGATAAGAATTTGAAGCTGAACCAGCTGATTATCTCCGTCAACATTCCTTAAATGTCTGTTTATTTTACATCAATTGCGCTTTTTATGTTCTGGTAGATCATAGTCTCCAAAATAAAAAAAAAAAGGGCTCAGTAAAATTTTTACTTAAAAACACTCTAGCTAACATTTAATTTATAAATAATTGAATATTTTTTTTTTCCTAATGCAGCTGGCAAATAGACCGTGATCTTCGCCATAAGGGCTGCACCGATGCTACTCACTTTGCATTACCCAAGGGGGCGCGTGAAACTTGATGGTAAGCCACGGACACGTAGTAACAATGACCCCGCAGCGCTCCTACCTACGGCTTAAAGTGGATTCCGAACCACTACAAACACCCATGGCAAAGCCGGGATTTGAACCCGAGAAAGCTAGCCATTCGGCCATCAGGCTCAACTGAATATTGTAAAAACCTCCAGTACCTGGGTGAAAAGGGAAAAGCATTATATTATAACACAATGTCATTAGGCAAGCTGGTCTATGTTTGAGGATATTTTTAACTATTTTTGGTACTTACGTATTAACGCCACCGCAGCTACAGATTTGGCGGTTTTTAAGTGGCTCCAATCTACGATTAAAATTTTTGTGACAAATCATAAAATATAGAAAACACTTTAATTAAAATCAAAACACTTTCAAAATTCAAAACACTTTATTTAAAAACAAAGTAGTCAATCAGATTTCGGTGAAAAATGGGCCGATATAGAGTTTAACATAGATTCAAAACAGTCTTTATTTTGGCGCATTGGCAGCTCTTTATTGGCGCATTAGCGCAACTTCTGCTGCGGTGGCGTTAATACTTAAGTACCTTATTTTTTATTTACTTTTTTTAATGGTTAAAAGATAGAAATACTTAACACTCTTTAATTTATTTTCTATTCTTTATAATTGGCAAAAATCGCAGAATATTGGCCATTGGAATTTGGCGCCAAACAAATCTCTTCGCCAAAGTGCTTCAAGTAATGGGTTACGATTGTAAGTGAAGTAAATTGCAAACATAAAAAGAAACATGGTTACCATATTTAGCGACTTATCGCCCAGTTGGCACTACAAAAAAAAGTACCTAAATCCCAACGGTCCCTATTTTGCGATTTTACCTTAAAGTTTAAATGCTGTATTATCAGATAGAGGCACACATTTGATTGCGATGATTTTTGTCAGTTAGAGGTAAATAATTGGATCGCCATGTGTTCTGTTCCATGCCATGCTATGCCCCCTGCCGAAAACGTCAAAGTTGGTGCGTTGCCAGTATTACAGTATTGAAACGTTACTGCTGGCTCGATGTCAAATTAACAGTTTTTTACAATATTTTTTTCTCATTAATTTAATTAGAAGAAATTTAAAAACATTCTTTTTTTGTCTTCAATTCATCGATTGATCAAACAATTTAATCATTTCCACAAAATATTAATACATCTAGCAAGTATTAGCTGTTTGTGCAATCGATAAGCACTTAGTTCAGTGGTTCTCAATGGATGTACCATGGGTATTCCAGAGAAAATATGTGTCCAGATATAAAAATACATATAGTTACTAATTTTCTTGTCTGTTTTTCCCTTAAAGACATCAAATTACAAATACTAACCTCTCTGATAACTTTTTCCTTTTTTCACATAAAAACATATAGTTTAACATTTAACAATTTTAGAACAAAAACTGAGTTCTTATTTATCACCACTTAACATTGCACAATACAATTGGATTAGAAACCCATAGGCGGAAATTTCATTTTTAGAACATCAACAGATATTGCATCTATATCCACTGATCGTGGACAGATGAGTAAACATAAGAAATGTCTCTTGGACTATTTTGGATTTCTATTCAAGAAGAATGCGTGTCAACATCTTAAAACATGCATTTGAACATTTTATTGTGATTTTCAACATCATATTTATGTAATTTAGAATTTTCTACCCACTACAATTGAGTGAAAAAAATGAGGAAATCTTCAATGTATGGACGAGGAATTGAGAGTTAATTAGTCAAATATTGTCCAAACATTGAAGAAATCGGTAGGACACATCATGCTCACGTTTCTCATAAACATAAAAAGAATACACTTAAGTTATATTTCCTTTTATTTTTTATCACCTCTTTTGGTAAAATTTGGCTTAATTATTATAACATATTTCTCAGAAATTTGCATATAGTGCGCCTACAATTATTTTTATAATTTTAAATGCGCGTCGACTTCAAAAAGTTTGAGAAATTCTGACTTAAGAACAGAAAGTTTAAGAGTTAATTGTTAGTTTTAAAGTTAAGACTAATTTTAAGAGTTAATTAGAATAAATTAAAATGGTTCTTAATATAGTTTAATCATAATAAAATTTTATGAAACATTTCTTTTTTTTTGAGACGAGTTTCTGCAACATAAAAGAACTACTTAATGCATTAAGAAAGAATAGTGGAAGAAAAGAAATCTTAGGAATGTTCATTAAAAATTGTAATGACAAAATGTGGGTATAGAATAGTTGATCTCATGTGATGTGCCTTGGCTAACATTGAATCTGCTATATCTGAAGTTTTCATGGCGATTGACCTCAGGTCAAAGTGCCCAGTATTCGAAATCAGCATGTAATAAAAATTAAATTGCAAAAACCAAACTAATAATTCTTATTTCTGACTTTAAAAATTTTAATCTTACACACAATTAATTTAAGTTTAATTATTTAA
Organism: Caerostris extrusa; assembly: GCA_021605095.1. Classification (NCBI taxonomy): domain Eukaryota; kingdom Metazoa; phylum Arthropoda; class Arachnida; order Araneae; family Araneidae; genus Caerostris; species Caerostris extrusa. Next base: position 39,934 of record BPLR01020679.1, on the reverse strand, counting down.
TTATGCATGTGTCTACAAAACTCACAGTATTATTTGTATAGAATAATTTACAATATTTTTTGGTACAACACAAATTCAAACAATTTTATAATTCATTAATTAGAAATTTTCCGATTGAAAATCTTTCGCCTTTGATTTAACTTCATTTTTAAGTCATTTTAAATACAGTGGGCCACAAAAATTGAGTATACACCTTAGAAACTTTTTTTTACAAATTATTGCTTTAATTATTAAATATTGCTTTTTAAGATGATTCAATTTTTTACCTTATATACTTTAGCCTATGCTTTACCGTACTATACTTATAAAATTGTTACGTTTATTTTTTTTTACGAAAAAAATAAAAGATCTGAGACGAGAGGAAAAACAACACCACAAAAAAATAAGTATACACCTTTATTAATTTCCTTTTAACGAAATTAATATTTTGTTGCATAACCTTTGCTTGAATTGCAGCTTGTAATCTTCTGGACATAGATTCTACTAGTGTTTTAGTGGTTTCAACAGAAATTTTAGCCCATTCTTCTCTCAGAACCTTCTTGAAAATTTCCTTGTTGTGATTTCGTGCTCATGTATTTTCTCTAAACCACAAATTTTCGATGACGTTTAGGTCTGGAGACTGGGCTGGAGTGTGTAATTGCTTCTTGCAGTGGTACAACAAGTATAACTGCACAATCTTTGCTGTAGCTTGAGGTCGTTGTCCTGCTGGAATATGAAGCTTGACCCAAGCCCCAACTTACTGGCACTTTTTTCATTATCATTTCAAATCCCCAAATATACATGTTTGTCCATAATACCATCAATAAAAAGCAAGCTCTCCAACTCCTCCAGCCGATATACAACCCAAACGAGGACAGATCCACCTCCGAACTTGACTGTCTTAATGGTGTTTTTAGGTGCCAGTACTTTCCCAGCTTCTCTCCATATTTTAAATCGTCCATCGCTTTCGTAAAAGATTAAACTTACTTTCATCAGAAAATATTACAGTGTTCAGAAAGAAATAGGCTTTAAACGATGTTCTTTGGCGAAAATCACTCTCTTTTTGTCTATTACATACTTGATGAGTGGCTTTCGTATTGGTGTACGCCATGCAACCCATATTGGTGAAGGGTACGTCGAATTGTTTCAACTGAGATCTTTTTCCCGATTGTAGAGGGACATCGATAAGCTAGTTTAGAAGGCACTCACCCTCGGATCTTTCTTTACTGAGTGAATGATCTTCCTCTTCACTGTAGTACTCAGTATTTCTTTACGTCCTCTTCCAGGAATATTTGCCACAGATCCAGTTTTTATACTTCTGTAGTATTTTTGGACACAACCATGAGTTACACCACTCAACGAAGCGATTTATCGAAGAGATTTGCCCTCTTTCGACCATTTTACAACCAATAAACGCTCAGATTCAGTAGTTTCTCTACGAGAGCTCATTTTACGATTTTTAATGAGAAAAATACTATTTAAAAGCGTTGAAGTGCAATAGCACGTGTTATAAGCAAGCTACTCCTAAAACTCTTTAAAGAAAATTTGAAAACTTAAAAAGTGGTGGCATAATTTACAAATATAAGAAGTGTATACTCAATTTTGTGGCATGGTTTTCTATCTTTTCTTCGAATCGCTTAACGTTTTTCGTAATAAATAAGTTAACTATAGAATTGTGTTAATATAGGATGGTAAAGCAGAGGTTAAAGTATCTAGGAAAAAAAAAATTTATCTATTTAAATCAATATTTAATTTGCAATTGGAAGAAGTCTAAAAGTTTTTGAAGTGTATACTCAATTTTGTGGCTCACTTATAATCGTATTACTTCTTTCTATCATGAAGTTTGTTGGAGATCATTCACTTGGTCTTAAGATCTGATTGCAAGATAATAAAAAAGATTACAAGAAAGATCCGATTACATGACATAAACTCATTATTAATGCGAAATCTCCTTCTGATTTTTAACAGAAGTATTTTTTTTCCCCTGTAAAAACGAATGATAATTATTTGCAAGCAGTAAATCACGTTTTACAAGGACTCTTATTAAAACTAACCTCAGATTTTTCGGTGGTAATATTAATTCCAATTATTTTATTATTATAAAGTTAATAATTATCATTCTTCCTCCAAACCATACGTGTACAGTGTGCTATTATTAGCAAGCAAATAAGAAAGAGTTTGATTCTTGCTGTTGGCATGTGCTACAACCACTTATTAAGATCAATTATCACTTTAATTATCCCCTATTAAAATTAATCACTTAATAAATTATGCTTATTTGTACTACATCGCTTTAAAATTTATTACAATTGGTTCAAATCTCAGGTTTTTCTTATTTTACTTATTACATAAATTAAAACAACTTAAATTTACCAAATAGCCGAATGCTTTGACAATAATGAATTTTTTGCATGAATTAACGAACAACAATGAATTTTTCAAATTACGAAAAATTTATTGAGAAACTAAATGAGATAAAAAAATATCATTGATTTAACAAATGATTTCAGAATATATTTACAAAATGCGACATCAAATCCATAAATAATAAACTTATCAATTTCTTATGAAAATATATCAGATTCAGAAACCTTATCTAAATAGATAAGGTCTTCCTGGTCAAAAATAATGTCAAAACTATATGCTATAATTAAGATTACAATTTTCAAAATGCTTCATTTCTTTTATCCATTCATTAAATAATAATTACAATTAAATAGCAATCAAGACAGGATATGTTTTCTTTTTACGGGGAAGTGTTGTCAGTCCTACTCCCAACAATCATGTTAGACTACTACTACTACTAATACTACACCACATCACATCATTGCGCCTAGAGCTGAGTTGCCCTTTTACAGTTTGGGAATGATGTGGGTGAGAAATCTGGCTGGGCTCTGTGACTCTCTATGGTCATATGGCGGCCTAATGTTCAACTGGTTAGCGCTCTTCTGGCCGTTGGCACCGAAGGCTTCAGAAGGATTCGAATCCAACGGTGGCATGGATGTTTGTTGGGGTTCGGAATCCACGTTAAACTGTAGATCCCGGTCCATTTAGCCTAAAATGTGCATAAGATGACCGTAGAGCGACAAAAACCAAACTTACGGTCATATGAGACCGGGACTTATGGCTTAAAGTGGATTCCGAACCACTACAAAACATCTATGGCACCTCCAGGATTCGAACCCGAAACCTGTGGTACCAAGAGCCAGTGCGCTAGTCATGTTAGACTGGGACCTACGATTTAAAGTGGATTCTGAACCACTACAAGCATTGGCACTGCCGGGACTCGAATCGAAGCCTGTAGCATCGAACGCCAGAGCGCTAGTCACTCGACCATCAGACACCAATAAATTTATTACAAAAATATTCACAATAAGAACTAAGAACTTAATTATTACGCTACAGAACAAAAATTAAAAGAATAAAGTTTCCGAATGTCACACCACTTCTATACCATTTTTTTTTTCTTGCAATAAATTATTATTCCAATAACAGAAAAACTCGCACTACTTTTTGAAGAAAAACTCTATTATATCACCCATCGCTTGACAGATGTGATTACTGAACGAAAGCTGCTTTATAGACCAACTGTATTTCCAGAACACAAACAGATCTATCTACTCATTCGCAGATCAGCAGGTAGAAAGCAAATAAAAAAAAAAAAAAAAAATACAGTTCATTCAGAACTTCTCTGAGGACCCATCGTCCTTGATGTTCGAGGTACGTTACACTTTGGTGTTACCGTGGGAAAAGGGCTGCGTCTTGCGCCCCCCCCTCCCAATCAATTGGAAGAAGGGGGCTATCATCACAAACATCACCGAATGAGGTCGGGCGAAGGTCACCTGGTTCTCGTAGGTAAGGCACGGCAGATGGTGGCGGACCCAACGACGCTCGCTCTTGTGGTGCTTACCTTTCACAAAGGACGATGCAGAAGGGAAAAAACAGACACCGAGAACACATGTCGGACTTAATTTCCTGCACTACAGTCCCTTCCCTTCACAAAGCAGTTTTATTTTTCACCAATCATGATAGATTAATTCACAAAATGGAGGGAATACTCGTAAATGAACGATTGTTCAACACAGTTCAACAGTTTCAATGTTCAACATAGTTCAACGGTTTTAATGTTCAACAAGGCATAGCAATGTTATGTTACATTGCCTGTTATAAAAACGTTAATCATTTTAAAGCACTTATTTTATTAAAGTCCAAGTTACACTAAAGTAATGCTGATGATGAAAGTTATATACAATAGAATTCCAAGTTTTATACAATAATATACATAGAATTCCGATAATCCGAGTTAATCAAGACCGTCACCAACTCGAACACAAAATTTTTTTGTATATATTTAATTTTTGTTATAATTCCAATATAAAAAAGTAAACATAATTAAAAATACCAAAAGATTTTAACATGAAACAAGTAATATAAAAAAAAAAAAAAAAACTTTTAAAGCCAATTCTTACTTTTTTTTTTTCACTATATTGCAGAAAGTCCTTTATAAATAATTTTCATTCATTTTTTAAGTTTATCTGGGGCCATCTATTGGTAGATATATGCAACTTAAGTCACAGTTAAACTTATTGGATCATTTAGAAATCATGTAAGTTGATATTTGTCTGTGATTAAAATTTAGAATAAGTTAGGAATGGAAAATTAACAAGTAATATAAAAAAAAAAAAAATTTTAAGTCAATTCCTACTTTTTTTCACTTTTATTGCAGACAGTCCTTTATAAATAAAGTTGAAATATTCCTCTTACATCTGGCGCCATCTATTGGTAGATACATGCAACTTAAGTCTAAAAAAAAACTAAAATTAATTAATTAAATTTAATTACTGAATTAATATTTGAAAAAAACTGTATTAACATCAAGCGTCATCCACTACAAGTTAAAAAAAATGTATTTGGACTTGAGTGGAGGAATAAAAAGTATTTTATTAACGATTGAAAATTTGAACAAGATATATATAGGGAGAATGTGAGCTAATAGAAGGAATTGAAAAAATAAGCATAATTAAAAATACTAAAAGATTTTAACATGAAAAAATTATTCAACTTCATAGAGTATGGTTTATTATATTAAATATTTTTCAAGTTTAAAAAAACTAAAAAAAAAAAAAAAGTATATTGGATGCCCTTAAAAATAAGTGAGCGTTGGGCGTAGGGCTTACAAGCCTACGCTGTAAAAAGAAATCTCCTCAGGCCATCCATGAGGCTGTTGAGTCACTGATGAAGATGATGCATCTTCAATTTGTTACGGTATATTAGAAGCGTATTCGATACAATATCTTCTTCATTGGAGCAACAGCCCTCTGGTGGGCCAAGGGCCGTTTGCCTACGGGCAGATTCCAAGCAAGAGATGTTTTCCTTTTACGGGGTAGGGTTATCAGCCCTATTCCTAAAACTCTACAATCATATTAGACCGGGACCTACTGTTTAAAGTGGATTTCGAACCACTACAAACATCCATGGCACCTCCGGGATTCGAGTCCGAAACCTGTGGCCCTGATTCGAGATTGATATTGTATTGGAAATAAAGAATTTCTCATTTTAAAAACAAACCAAAAGGGAAAGATTAAGTTTATTGAATATTATAAACTTAATTGAATGCCAACAAAGTAATAATATGAGCAAATTCAAATTGAGAATGCGATATTTAAATCGGATTTATTCATTAAGGAAGTAACATTGTGTGAATGTAAAACGTTTAGCAAATATTTATGTCCTTTTCCATTTCTTTACACATATCTAAAAATAAGACTGCTACGATATCAATTGACTTATGGGTAATTAATAGAATCATAAGAATGACACGTTTAAGATTCTTTCTTTCTTCATCATTCCTGCAATCATAAAAAATTTTCGTGGAAATCTGTCGAATAAAAAAAAAAATTATGAATATTATTGATTTCTTTTGTTCAAAATGAAAATTGTTATACGATATAAGTAATGACACTCGTAAACAGTTCACATTTTAATGAATCAATACATCTTCATTAATGACGTAATAATACTGCTTCGCTTTCATTCTAATATTAGAAGCATTCCGAATTGCCTTACAGCTCTGAACAAGGAACAGAATTGGACATAAAATCACTATTCAAGGGAAAAACTTTTATGAACTTCGTAATAAGCTGGTATGCATATAAATGGCTTGGCATTTATTTGTTTAGAAAGGGTTCTAAATGTTGATATTCTTATGGATGTGGTAAAAGATGAACTAAATTTGGAAACAAAATTGCATCGAAAATACTCATAATTTTTTCATAAATGTAAAAGATGCAGAATTCAAGAGCAAAATCATTTATACGATTGGTGTTTATATCCAATGACATCCAATATTGGCAAACATTAAAATATTCAGTAGATTAATATATTAAGATTAATATTCATTAAAACACATACATCGAGCTGCTTTACTTGGACATAACTACCAATACCTATATAGTCTGATGCTATACTTTAAAAAAGATATTCCAAATTTAACAAATACCGAGGTGATGCAAATGGATTAATAAAAGAACATAACGTGCTTATTAAATGTTTATTAATGCATTTTTATGATTTAACATTTACTGTATTGTAGCGAAAGAAATACGCTAAAATTATATGATTCTCTAATTTTGTTGTTGTATCTTATCCCATTTGGTCGACAGCAACATCTAGACCAGCGGTGATAAATCCACTACTCACCTTGAACATTTTTCCGAACCGTGAGATTTATCACACTTTTATAAAATATATTTATTTTATAATGGCCATAGTAGTGAGAAAAAAAGATAAGAAATCAAAATGTAACAATTACATCAAATATGCAAAAGAAATAAGAAAACTTACAGCTGCTTTTGAAAGCCGATTCAGTAATTTAAAAAGTTAGACAAATGCAACAAATTTTTTGAAATATATTCATCTCTCTATCATGTTGAAATCAAGTCGGCCCCAGAATATCTTCAAATAGAACTGGTTGACTTACAATACAATATTGAATTAAAACACATTTTTGAAACATCAAAATCAAAATTAAATTTTTATAACATTTATAATCACATAGACTTTATGATTTTTATAACATATTTATTTCACAAAAGAAAAATTTTCCAATTAAAGAAAAATGAAATTGACCAAACACAAAACACGCTCAAGCATAATGGACATTAACCTACAAAATCAATTACGATGTTTAAATACTCAAATTGAAATCGATTTTCAAGAGCTAAGTGAAAGAGTGGAGTAGCAAATATCGCACTACTAAAATAAATATTTTTTAATGATTTCATTTTTTTATTTCGTTTATATTTATATATATTTTTTCATATTTCATTTTTAGTGTTATATATCTTTTTACAATGTGCGTTTAGTATCATTATTATTATATTATCTATGTTTACATGCAGCAATAATAGTAAACACAAAAATAATAATTCATTATGTTTCAATTTTTCACTCCAAGGAAATGTCTATAGTGGGTCTAAATCTAATATGGGGGATATATAATTTTATATGCGGCCTGTGGAGTTAGGATGCATTTCCAAAGTGGCCTGCAAGATCATTTGGATTAACCACAACTGATCTAGATCCAAGTCCAAGAACCCGTGTGTTCTCATGGAAGAAGGAAAAAAGAGGCAGCTTCTGTTGTGATGGAGCACGCGTAGGTAGAAGTCTGAATTGACCCCGTGACGCTGAAGGAGGGTAGTGTTTTTCGGGAGGACTTTTAAGGGCAGCGGTACCTCGCATTTGCATATCTTTTGAGAGAAAAAGCGTAAAACTCTCCCCCTGGTAGTCCGACTCATGAAGCAAGATGCTGAACATCCAAAACGCCATCGAATCTCCTAGTTTTTTGAAATAGTGTCTACAACAAGGTTAATGCTCACCAGCGGCGAAAGTTGTCCCTGAGCCACGAGTCGAGTTTCTCTAATTTTTTTGTTTACTTTAATGGAAATTAAAAATAGTAATAAAATATCGAAAAATAAAATTTTTTATCTTAAAGTTATTTAATTACTTTAACTTTTATTGAATGAATTTTCAAGTAAACGGATTAATTTTTGTCAAATACAATATAGTATTTATAAAAATCTCAAATCATTTTATGTCAAATGTCATAATGAAAGGCAATGTCTTTTCTCATCATTGCTCATTGGTGGACTGACCATGACATTATAATTGAAACATAAAGTTCACCAATGTAAAAAATAAAATAAAATAAAATCATTATTAAAAAAACATTATTTAAACCAAAAACCCCATAAAAAAATTCCAGTACCTGAATAAAAATAAAACATTGAAAATGAATTGCACATTTTTTTTTTTTTTTCTGAAATTGAAAACCATTAGATAGAAATTCAAGATAAAAAAAAAAAAAACTGTAAAAGATTTGGTGATAAATAGAAATATTTTTGCTCTGTTCTATAAAAAAAAAAAAAAAAAAAAAAAAAAAAAAAAAAAAAAAAAAAAAAGCAACTCATTTTCTTTCTTGGAGAATCAGTAATGAGGAAGTACTGGTATCTGTCAGACACAGTGATATTTACGAAATTGCAGGTGCATGCGATCCCTCTATCTGTAGGCGCTGGCTTGTGTATTCCGAACTGAAAGCGACTGAATTCTCCAACACAAGTGTGTGTCAGATTTGCATCTGTCAAGCCGAGTGAATGAGGAGTTTTAATGAATGGCTTAATAATACAACTTCTGGGTAAAACGGGATAAAATAAAGTAAGTTGAAATTTTTTTGTGTCTGTTATTAGCTAAATGTTAATTTTTTTCTAATGCAGCAGGTAAACACTTAGACAGTTGTCTTAGATGCCTTGAAGCAGGGGCCTCCAAACTACGGCCCTCGGGCCAAATCCGGCCCGCGACAGCGAATAGCTTATTGCTGTAATAAGTTGGATTAAAAAACACAGAATGATAATAACTCGGTTTTATTTACTTGCTAGGTAAAGCTTAGTGACAAGCATAATACGCAGAAAATTTAACTTAAGCTTAACAAATAATTGAAATGAATCCCACTAACATTATAAACTAGTGAATTTGGTCGCCATACTCGACGATTAGTCTAGAAATTATAGATAATGGCAGAAAAATTAAAACCGGTTTTGGCCCTTGGTACTTACTGGAGTATATAATATGGCCCTAAGGCTGGAAAATTTGGAGACCCCTGCCTTAAAGAAAGCGCTGCATCGACGTTACTCACTTACGGATTAGCTACGGACGCGGAGTAATAATATCCCTGCAACGCTCTACGATCATGTCAGACCGGGACCTACGGTTTAAAGTGGATTCCGAACCACTACAAACATCCATGGCACCGCCAGGACGCGAACCCGAAACCTGTGGTATTGAGCTTCAGAGCGCTAGCCACTCGTCCATCAGGCCCCCTATTTTCAAAAACAATCTAATAAACTGATTGGATAACTATTTAAATTTGATTACAGTTTCAGATAAATGCATACTTCTGATTTAATTAATATATAATAAATAATTCAAATATTAAAATTAACTAATAACTTTCTTGATCGACAATTGTGAAAAAAAAAAAAAAAGTGTACAGAACTACTGTAATTTGCTGTCTATAGTCCTTGGGAGCGTATAATCGGTGTCGTCGAGATTCATTATGCTGAGGCCGGATGGCCAATTAGCTAGCGCTATGGCCTTTGGCACCAAAGGCTTCAGGTTCGAATCCTGACGGTGGCATGGATGTTTGTTAGCGGTTCGGAATCCATGTTAAGCTGTAGGTCTTGGTCTAATTAGTCTGAAGTGTGCACAAAATGATGGTAGAGCGGCAAAACAAACAGATTCATCATGCTGGTCCCGATATAATCCACAGCAATAATTTCCAATTAGAAAAATAAAATACCTGATATAATCCGCAGATAAGTATAAATCACAATAATAATAATTTGCTGCCTGAGAAATCAAACATCTGATGTAATTCGAAGCGTCTTATAAGACACAGTAATAATTTCCAGTTGGAAAATTAATAAAAGATCTGATATAATCCGCAATGGCATACAAGTCCAAGTAATAATTTGCTGTTGAAGAAATCAAATATCTCAAAATCAAGGTGTAATTTGAAGAGGAGTACAAGTCACAGTAATAATTTCCAAACCAGAAAAAAAAAAAAAAAATACTTGGTATAATCAGCAATGGTGTATAACCCACATTCTGAACGGAATATATATATATAAATATATATATTTTCATAATCCTGTATAAACCAGCAGCATCAAATTTGAGGACGATTCGCGTCTGTTCACTTGTTATCTCTAATATACCACATAGCAACACAATTCCACTTTTATATCCTTGGTTAAAATTATAACTTAGTAAAATAACTGAACTTCCTTTACTGACTGTATGCCCTCTCTTTATTGGTCAAGCTTAATAAACATCATATAAGTGGAATTTTTGCTTGATTAGCGAAATTGTGGAGGTCCGTTATAAAATTGCAAGATGAATGAATATTCCTTTTTTAGAGCCACTTGAACGATTATTCCTCTAGAGCAGGGGTCACCAAACTTTTCAGCCTTCGGACTTCTATCGCCATACTGTTTACTCCAGTAAGTACCGAGGGCCAAAACCAGCAGCATCCGTTTTAATTTTTTCTGCCATTATCTATAATTTCTAGACTAGTCGCCGAGTGCCGTTATAAAATTGCGCTCTGAGCCTCTAGAGCATATGCGGGCCATACTGTTTACTAAATTTTTTAATTTTTCTGCTTCATTCTCCAAAATGAAGTACACAAGGAAATGTTTATAGATCTAAGTTAACTGATGAACATCTTAAATCTCTTTTTAATAATTGGTACAATCCACTATTGTCAGTGAAAAATTACAATTGCATAAATCTCATTAGTATTTTTTACAAGTGGATACTCCTCGGTTTCATTCGCGTTAATTTAGCTTTTCCGTTATTGAGGAATTTTCAGGATAAAAATCATATGTTTGATTCAGGATATATACATTCAAAACATTGATATACATATAATATGCGATACTCTTTACCTCAACATAACTACCGAGAGATGTTCGCTAGTTTATAATGTTAGTGGGATTCATTTCAATTATTTGTTAGATGTTATGCTTAAGCTAAATTTTCTGCGGATTATGGTTGCCATTAAGCTATACCTACCAAGTAAATAAAATCGAGTTATTATCATTCTGTGTTTTTCATCCAACTTATTATAGCAACAATATGCTATTCGCTGTTGCGGGCCAGATTGATGACACTGGGGGGCCGGATTTAGCCCGCGGGCCGTAGTTTGGAGACCCCTGCTCTAGAGCATGCTTAAAAGACTTAAGTATTGGAACTATTTACTCACCAAACATAAACATTGTCAAGACGCGAAAAGCCTTATTCTCAATTTTTTATAAATTTAAAAAGATGATTATATTTTATATTAAAATTTAAATAAGCGTAGCTTAAGATTATCTTTTCTGTTAGGAAAAAAAAAAAGTCATGGACAGCACCACGATACTTATTTTATCAGCACTACTCCTGACAACCGCTGTGCTTTTGATTGTCTTCACATCAAAAATTATATCGAGGCTAATATTCATGCGGCTGGGACTCTCCTTTCGCCTGCGTTGAGTACGCCTCTCCAAGCATTCAGCTGTACATATCGATGACACCTGGACAGCATCCTTTACTTTCGAGTTCTGGAGGAATATGAACAAAAAATGGATGATCTTAATATCAGCCATCAGGTTAACCATGGACAAAAAGATGAAAAACTGTTTATTTTTTAAAGTGTAAATTCAATAAATTCATTTCTACATGCAAAGATGTTTTTATAAAGGAATCATAAATGTGTACTTAATGGTGGTTCTCAATTTTTTTTTTTTTTAATAGGCAGGAAAAATTTTTTTGATTGCACATCAGATACAGATCTTAAAAATAAGTCATCAATGACATTTAAATGTTTCATGGGTGTCTCCTGTCTTTGTGCTGCAAAGTCAAGAACAAAAAAGAAGCTGCATTTTTTACCTATTATCATGACTTGTATGAGTTCATGGACTTGGTCTAGATGTTGCTGTTAACCAAGTGGAATAAAAAATAAATCTTTCATCATTTTAACAGTAAGATGCTAGATACCCGATATCCTTACATTTCAATACATTAGTATTAGTTAATTGAAATTATTATTTTTTTGAAGACTAATAGTCTAAATACTTTAATTTAAAAATAACTTGGTATTCATATATTGATAATACAAAATAAATCGCATAAAACATCATAGCTACTGTGATAATTAATAATGAAGAGGATTGTAGCAAGGGAAAAGTACAATATAATTTTTTTTTATAAGGCTATAAAACAAAAATGTTTTATAAAATTTATTATTAAAACAAGTTTATAAAATTTATCATAGCAGGTATACAACAGCTTATGCATGTATTTAAATATATAATTATCTAATTTATTTTTAACGAATTTAATCAAAAATGCTTATGGTTACGCAATCATTTTGGTAACTTTTCCCAATGTTAATTTGCAAAAGTTATATCTGAATTTTTTAATGAATAGCATTACACAAAATATTAGAAAATGAATCAATTTCATTACTCTTATTCAAACAATTAACCTATACTTTAATTTCTTTAAGAAAAATTATCAAATATTTAATGACTGAACCATACTTTTACAAATAACCAATAATTTTAATTAAAGAATAATATATCAAAATGATCTTAATTGCTATGAAATACTTATTCTTCACATAGGAAATAACAGAAAAATTAAATACACTAACAATATTGTTGTAAAAAGAATTAGGATCTCGTAAAATTTCTAATTTAATATAAGGAATTCCTTATTAGTAGTTTTACAATTGGTAGTCGCAAACTTGTGCTCTTTAAAAAATGTCCATATTGATTTAATAATTAGTTTTAAAAAACTAATTTCAGAAATTATAACAATACTAAGAGAATATTTTTGTTTCATTATTTGAATGATGAAACAATGTTTAAATTAAACAACACAATGTCTTCTGGACATAACATAAATTAAGTATTTGTAATGATGAATTCACTAATTATTTTTGATGTATTTTTAAAAATATTTTTATGTGATACGTAGAAAAAGTAATTATTCAATTTGAAATTTAACATTTATATGTGATAATTGATAATTTTCGTTCTATATTCAGTTTTTTTTTTTTTTACAAGAATATTTTGCACAAAACATATAAAATAAAAGATTTTTTTTTTTTTTTTTTTGAAAATAATATTCTGAATTTTCTTATGATTATAATCTAAAATGTTAAAAGTTTGAAAAGAAGATATACACTTTGATAAAGTGGTGCAACAATGCTTACATTGTTGTTGTTGTCGTCGTGTCCCTCACAGAAGGAGGGGAGAGGGATGCAGCTTCTGTTCTGATGGAGCACCCGTAGGTAGAAGTCTGACTTCTGCTCTGTAACGCTCTTACAGTCATAAGAGACCGGGACCTACGGCTTAAAGTGGATTCCAAAACCACTACAAACATCCATGGCACTGCCGGGATCGAACCCGAAAAGCGGGCAGCGCTAGACACTCGGCCATTCAGGTACCAAATTTGTTAATGCTAACGGCACGTGGTGTTCCCAGGTGGTCACCCACCCAAGTACTGACCGCGCCCAATGATGCTTGACTTCAGTGATCTAACGAGAACCGGTATATTCAGCATGGTATGGCCGTTGGCTAATGCTTACATTAAATTGAATAAATTCAGAGTTAAATACAGTAAATAATAACAATAAAAAAAAAAGATACTAAAAATTTTTATTAACTTTTTGTATATCAGATCAGGCACTTTATTACACATGGCATATTTTTCACTGGGTTTTGAATAAGGCACACTAATAAATCAATATACAGCACAAAATAACATCAATTTCACCACAGGTGCAATTTGTAAATAGCTCACGATTGTCGGCAGTTATTGACAAGGCACAATGAATGCTGAAACAAATTCATTTTCTAAAATAAAATTTAGTAAAATATTCAATCAGCATATTATAAAAATATCGCTATGTGCAATTCATTCAAAACTGCTGTCTAGAAATCTATAAATATAGATATGCATCAATAATGATGTAAGAATAAAAAAAAAAGGACGGCTGAAAGGCTGCACAGTGGTATGGCATTTAGCAGCTCTTTTGGCACTTTATTTTCCTTTTCTGCCACAACAATGATGACTTGTAAGCATGGCACTCAAGAAAGGCACAGAGATTCTTCAGAAAATTACGGTTTTTCATTTAAGACTCAGGACCTCTTCAATTGATACAAAGAATGGGCAGGACAGGAAGTTTTGAGATTCTTCTATAAAGGTGGGAACATTTAGCGAGTGATTATCTTTAATCATCAGGCTGGGTAGATTCTGGTTGTTTTCTATTAGTCACTCGTGGATACAGCTGAAATTAGAAATGGCTATTAGCATTACCTTTAATTCAGGCATAATATTCCAAGTATTCTTAATAAACATTTAAAATAAATATTCACAATTTAAGCTTGTTTATAATATATTGATTCCAACATATTTTAAAAATATGTCAAATAATGAGCTTTTTTAATAGCAGCAAAACAAAGTACTATAAATTATATTTCAAAGTTCTAAAACTATATATTCATTTAACTGAAACTAACAAAATGATTAAATAATTATGGATTGCATTCAATAAATTAGATATATTATTTTCCATTTAAAATATAAAAATATTTTTCTCTTAAAGAGTTTAGTTTCAAGAATTTAATAAAAATTAATATTAGAATCAATATTACTTAAGAAAACTTAAGATAAAATTTTATTAAGAAAGAATTTTAGAATTTTCTCCTCATTTTAACACATATATGTAAAAAAGCATATATACATATACATCAAGCATGTATTTAAATATGAGTAACATTATATTTGTAGCTGAGAATATGTAATTTATGTTGTTTGATAATTAAACAATGTAATAAAGTTCAATAAATAAATTTTTAAAGTAATAAAAAAGCACAATAAATTTCAGAATTTTTTTTTCAACTTTTTAAACATAGACTAGCAGTCTTACCCTAAAAGATTTCTTGGCACATATCCTTCTTCGTCAAGTAATCGTGACCACCACCACTCACTTTCTTCATCATCACCTTTTCGTAAAACTGTAAGCATATCTCCATCTTTAAAACTCAACTCATCAGCATTTTGCCCTTCATAATCATAAACAGCATATACTATACCATTATTCATGACACCCAAGTTTTCCTGCAAACCTAAGAAAAGAATGTATCACAAAAATTGAATGTAGGTATTACAAAAAATCATAATTTATTGTAGTTTGAATTTTGGTTGCAAATCAATAATAAAAAAAAAAAAAAAAAAAAAATAGAAGGAGAGTCGGCTCAAAAAAATTCCCCAACTCTCGAGTTGAATATATACACATATATTTCACTTAATTTTACTGTAATTTTACGTACTATGATCTTTACTGGATTTAGAAATATATAAACAACTATCAAATATATTTATATTTACAGAAAAACAATTTTATAACAAAGTATTTTTTACACCTTTGAATGTGTAGCATTTGCACAAACTTTAAAGATATCTTTGTACTCTAAATTTGCTTACAAAAAAATTCCTATAAAACTAACAATTAGCAATGCATTATAGAATAGCTTAGGATAAGCTAATAGAAAGTTATACTCTTTAATCATAAAGATGTTCTACTTGTAATATATTAAGTCTTGTTTTTTTTTTTAATAGAATAGCTTCTATAAGATATTTCATCGTTGACCCAAGATAGTGTTTTATAAGCCTCTGAGCTGAAAAAATCTCTCAACACAAATGGTTTGCTGGCAAAGCAGTAACTGTCTCTGCTGGTGGTTGTAATTACTGAAATTTAAATCATTTGTAATTACTGCATTTAAATCCCTTTTCTAATATTTAATTTTAACAATAATTTGTAGAAGTTTTAAAAAGTACAAATTATTTTTATTAAAGATTTGCAAGTCCTATTTTTAAATCAATTCCTTGCACCCTACCTCTATAAAAAATAAGGATAATTTCTTTAAGAAACTAATATAATTATATACATTACATTATTAACAATTAAAAAAAAATTCAAGCCAAGTAGAGATTTTTAAAATAACAATTTCTTCATGGAATAGAGATCTAGATGCAACTATTAGATATTTATTTTAATAATTTAATACCATTTATTCATTGTTCTTTATTTGCCATTATCTAAGTTGCATTAAACTTATCTAAAATGTTACCTAAATTTTATCAACATGAATATTTAATAGTAAAATTTCAATATATAAAAATCTGTTTTACACACTTTATTTGTGATATTAAAATACAAAAAAGGCATTATTCAGTAAGAGTGCTGAATAGTTTCCATTAAACACATGACATGTTTGTGCTTAATAGCCTATTGTTCCATTTTGTTGGAAGTTACACAAATGAAGCAATGGATATGGATTTATAACAAACAGCTCTCTGTAAACAAATAAACTAACATACAACTTAAGGTTAGATTCTGTCTTAAGCTAGGAAAATCATTAGTAATATGAAATGTGATACATGCATACAATGATGATGACATTATTGAGAATGACATAAAAGATTTTTGGTGAGAAACAATTCAAAGAGATTATCAATGCAAGATTAACTCGGATACTAAGTTAAACAAATTAATATTACTCCGGCCTTAGTCTAAACAAATTTCTCTGATCTTAATGTATTTTTTTTGGTGTTTTTCATTCAAATAAAAACCACCTTTACGATAACATTCTGTTAAATCAATCTCAGCTATTATCTTGGGTACTTTTTACTTACTATATAGATATTCCGAGCAGCCATCAAAACCTTCTTCATCTTCTTCACATTTCTCAGCAGCTGTTTCATGATCGCTTAATGTGGTAGCAAAAATGCAAGCACCTCTTTCTACTAAGAATTTTACCATGGGCAAATTGTTACAAGAAGCAGCACAATGAAGAGGAGTCCTTCAAAGTCATGAAAAACTTTAGTATTTTTGTATAAGGTGCATAAATCAAATAACATGAAACAAACAGAATGTCGATGCTTGGGACTTCAGTTTTTACTTGAAGTGTTGTTTTTTATGTCAAAAATTATAAAAAAAATATTAGGCTTGTATTTTTATTGAGAAATTATATATGCATAATAGTTATTATAATATGAAAAAAATATTTAGGCTTTGTTACAGTTTTATTATAACAAAATAGTTTCACTAAATATTCTTCAAAGTGCCAGATTTAAATAAAAATATTAATTAGAAACCTTGATGCTACAAATTATGTGCTTTAGCTTTCTTCATGTTTACTGTTCTAATATTTTTACACTGTTTATGATTAATGGCCATATTTTATTTCAAGACAAATGAATAAAATATACCAACATTGAAAATAAATAATATACTCAATTCTTCTAAGTGCAATGTTTTACTGAAACAGAATTTAAGGATTGGCTACAATAGTGTAAAAATGATATGAATTTCAGTTACAGTAAATGCTGTAAAATGACTCAAAAATGCAAGCAAATTTATACCAACATATCATAATGATTCTCATAAAATAAATTTTGAGGTTTATGGCACAAAAAAAATCCAACAGAGTATTATTTATTAAATGCAAGTAATTATTTAATATAATAATTTAAAAAATATTTTTGATTTTGGCCATTTTTTTCCCTTATATCTTGGGAATTTTACCAGCTTAATCTCCTAGCCTTTGATAAAAATTATACTTAAAAACAAATATATCGTATATAAGGACTATTTCTCAAATCAAATTATTTTTAAATAATGAATATTCAAAATCATAAAAGATTTAATAATGTAACAAAACATAGTTTTAACAGACATTTTAAAAATAATTTCAAAATTTATTTCTAAAGCGCACAACATATGATTAAATGAGAAAATCTTAAATAGAAATAAAATATACACATACTTTTACAATTATGGATAGGTTTTTAATTATAAGTATTGAAAACATTAAAACATTTCAACTTGAAATACTACTGCAATAAAAATTCATACACATATTAAAAAAAAAAATTATAATTGTTTTTTGTTTGAGAATAAAAACTTTGGAAACTCTGATTTTGAAAAATTTTACATACCATCCATCACTATCTTGAGCATTGACATCACAACCAAATTCAACAAGAAAAGTGACAACATCTACATGTCCAGCACAAATAGCATTGTGAAGGGCAGTAATTCCTTCATCATTAGCAGCACTTGGATTAGGAACCTTTACAATAGTTATATTTTTAACATACTATCAAATTCCATATGTTTATATAACCAAATTAAATAGCAAAATATAATTGTGATTGACATTTCCCAGCTTACAGAAAGTACTTACTTCACCAGCTGTCTTTTTAACCAGCTCTAATTCGCCTTCAAGAGCAGCATCCAAAAGTAAAGCCAGTGGATCGAAACTAACTCTTCGACAATTTCGGGATGAGTTTTCACCTTTTAAGTTTCCTTTCCGCATTCTTCGAAGAGCAGCACTATGAATCTTTTCATCATCTGATTCATTTTCTGCAGTGGTTTCTATTATTTCTAAAAATATTAATTTACCAAGCCAATTTAAAACAGCAACATTTTTATCAAAAAATTCTCTTGTAGTTTGTCAAACAATTAAACCATGTATAAATAAATATTAAAGAAATATTTCACAAAAATAAGGCAATGATTATTTTAAGGAATCTTAACACATAAAATAAAAGGCCTTAATTTCTACACAGAAAAAAAGTTATTACTATTTTATAATTAATTTGTCTGATCATATAATATATAAAGATAATTTTCTCTTTTTATTTTTACACATTTAATAATTTGTAATAATAGTAATTTTGTTATAGTTATATTAGGCTTTGAATTTTTAGAAATTTTTTACATTTCTAAAAAAATTCAATTCAAATCCAACCATACCAATTTTTTTCAGCACTTGCTTGAGATTCAGAAAAATCAGGTTCATCACAATTTTCAACATTTTCTTCTTTGTTTCCAACTGGAGAATCTTCTTCAACCCAATTAGCTACTTCAGCCTTTGCATTTAACTGTTCAGAAAGATCTTCCTTTTTCAATGGAGCTACTTCTAAAACAGGAACAGTTCCTTCTTTATTATTGGATTCTAGTGACTTCAAAGCTTTAACTGGCAGAGTTTCTTCTGGTTGTTGAGGAAGATATGACACTTTTAAATGACTTGCAAGATTTGAATCAGAGCTTTTACGGTGAAAATTTGTATTAATTACAGGTTGGACTTTAAGCTTGGGTGGTTCTAAGCCCGGAGTCTTTCGTATTGTTAAAGGTTTGGGCTTAATGGGAAGTTGTCCAATTGTTGATTTTCTTTTAGGCATTTCTGTGGATTCTGCAGGTTCTTTCTTTTGATGTTCTTGTTGTGAACTTGAATCTTTATTTATTACTGATTTTTGAAAATATGTGGCAATTTTACTTTTTACAGAAGATTCATTTTTAGCATCTTTTGATTGGTGATACCTAAAAAGATAATGTTCATTAACAATTTTAATGCAACTTCAATGTGTGGATTTAAAAGCCAAAAGTAGATTTAAAAAAAAAAAAAACATAAGCATTAGCTATTTTATAATTTAATCAGCACAATGATTGGCACACATTATGCACACACATATTAAGTAAATAAAGCAATAAAAATGTTAATGTAAAAATGCAATTGATGAATAAATTTTTGTTAACAAAGGTTGGGATACCTTAAAATGCAGTTAGTTTCTGTTAATGTATATCTGTACAAATTAAGCCTCCAAGATAAACTTTTACTGAACAGACTTTTACTAAACTTTTATAAATTTAAATGAATTTTCTTTGAAAAATTCATATGATCTAATATAATGCATGTTCAAGCAATCAAACACTATGACATGCAAATCAGCACACAGCAGAAACCAATAGTTTTTACCTAGGAACACATTGGTAATACAGCAATCGTTCCCTGTAGTTTGCTGAGAAAAGAATTATTTTCATATAATTTCTAAATAATCATATATACATTATATAATACATATATATTAAAATCCCTGTAATAACATATACAAATATAAATATACATTCAAATACATAAGTACTTTTGTGCTTATAATCTACAGTTACAGTTTTTGACAATAAAAGTAAAACTACCTGGCATAATCTGCAGTAGCCTATAATCCATGGAAATTTTGAAACTATTCTCTTATATATAAATTGTATATTTGTTACAAAATTTAATTTTTCTTTCTGTGGATATAATCATGAAGTAGCATAAAATTTATCAAACATTAAGAGCTTTTTCTGATGTAAAAAATCAATAATATGCAATAAATTCAAAATTGTGTTAAGACGAAAAGAAATATGCATAAGAAAATGACTATACAAAAGAATTTATAGGGCATATTTGATCTAAAAAATTTTTTTTTTCAGAAACCACTTCTATTTATTTACTTTTATTCTGAATCTTTGTATTTGCACAAATTGGTGTATAATTTCAACTCGCCTTTAACAGTGTATTTAAAAAAAAAAAAAAAAAAATTTTAAATAATAATAATAATTTTTGATGTACTATTAAATCTTTTATATGTAAAATTTAAGTAAAATACATACCAAAAATTCAGCTAATATTTAGATTTAAAATTATAGTTATATATAAATCTAAATATTCAGAAATAGTTATAATTTTATATTAAAATATCTAAATATCTATCTTCAGGTTTAAAAAAAAAAAAAAAAAAAAAATTTTTGTTTTTTGTTATCTTGGTAATTTTAAAAGAAATAAAATTTAATAATTTTATTCTTATGTTCAATAAAATGTATTTTTTTCTATATGTTTCTGAGTATAAACTGAGAATTTGTAAAAATTTTTTTCTTGAAAATTTGAACAATTGGGTTGACTTATATACAAATTCGCTAATCTTGCAAAAACGTAACTTATGTTAGTCGACCACAAGAAATAAATTGCCAATTAAAGCATAGTTCATTCATATTTCTTAAGTTTATGACAAAAATTCTTATTTTTGAAATTATTTATATCGCTGGTTTATTATGTCCTAGTCAACATCAATTCCTTGCCAAGATGAAAAATCTGATATTACTGATATTTGGGCTAACAGAAAAATATTAAAACATACAAGAGATGATAAAAAAAAATACTATAACTAACAAACATTACAGGAATTATTTTTATTTCAGCATATATAAGAGTTTTGAATTTGGGTAAATTTTTCTGAAGAAAAAAACAAAACACTAGGCTTAAAATTAGAAACATATAGTATTTATAAAAGCAAAGAAAAAGACACTTCTCGTAACATTTAATGTATACCCTTGCATAAAAGATTTAATGCTTACAAGTTTGTTTTTTTCACATATAATTCAAATTTTTTAAATCTCTATATTGCATTAAAAAAACTAAATACTTGAATACATTGCAGAGATAATTTAGATATTTTAATACATTTATAAATTATTATACATCTTAATTATATTCAACTGCTTCAGAATAAGCATTAATTTGTACTGTTAATTCATTACAAATTTTAACATAATTTTTCAGTATCACTTCTCAATAAAAACTAGTTTTTAATAATAAATGAAATTTTTAAATTCAATTTTAGCTCAAAGCAACACTTTCATAATAAACTATTAGTAAAAATATAATCTGAATATTATGCTTAAACATAAGATTTTTAAACAGCTATTTCATGATGCAATATTAATAAATTGCCAGATGCTAAAGTAAAATTATTTATCCAAATAGCCACCATTCTACTGGAAAGATAAAATCAATCTTATAAAAATATAAGATTATCTATTTTAAACAATACATATATATATATATATATATACACTTTTTTTTTTTTCCTTCCTATGTGGTTATTTAAATAAAAGTGTTTACAACAATTCCCAACACATTATATGAAATACACATACAATCTGAATACTATAAATATTCTAAAGAAAACATCACAGAAAGGAAATATTTAATTGTGTATAAAAAATAAAAATTTCTAGCATTTTCTTTGATAAAAATTTTATAAAATACATTATATCATTCTAAACTTATTGCATATTTTAACTGTGATTTATAAAAAAAAATTATAAGTAAATCATAACAGATACGAGTTGAATTTATTATCTATATACAAATTATATGATATTAAATATTTACCTCACAGCACTCTTTTCATTTTTAGATGATTTATTCTGAAGCACAGATAAAGCAGCATTCACCATATCTTTCTCCTCAACATCATTTTCTTTTACACAAGTACTTGGTCGATTAGAAATCATGGGCTTTACAGGTAATGCAGGCTTAGGAGGAACTACAGGTTTTACACTGCGAGAATTAATAGATTTAGGTTTCTCTTTACTTGTTTCTGATACAGATGATGTTGTTGAAGGAATATGAGAAGTTTGAGTTTGGTGGAGAGGAGTGTTGCTGTTTGAATCACTTGATTTCTTGGATTCATTCAAGTTCTCTTTTGTACTGACTTTATTAGAAACATCTTTTCCTAAAAATAATATTTAATTGAATTATAGTTTATGAAAAAAAAAAATTTTTTTAAATGCATAAAGAGAAAAAATAAGTAAATTATTATTAAATTTCAAGTCAGAAATAACACAAAATTATTCTTTGATAATGTTTTTGCATGAGGAAACATGTACTTGATATCATTGGAAGTATATCTTGACCATTTACTATTTTTATCATATAAAAGATACAATAAAAATTATGGATTTTTTTGTAAAACTTTTTCAAAATGAATGTTTTATGAGTTAATTAGAAGTTAAGTTTTTCTGGAAATTATTTATTATAGATATAGCACATTAGTTTTTAATTTTAAGTTAAAAAATTTTTTAATGCCCGTAATTAGCATTTTTCTCCAATAAATTACTCTTTTGAGAAATATTACATTCACGAACTCCATATTTATAATAATTACATAACATTAACAATATTTAAAAATTTAAAATAACATTTTAAATTTTTTAAATATTGTTAATGTTATATATAATTATTATAAAAAGAACAGAAAGAACAAAATATTTATAATTATAATACTTACTGGAACATTGTCATTTTTTGCAATGGTTTGCTGTGCAGAAGTATTTGACGCAGAATTACTTGAAGTATAAGCATTGGAAAATGGTCGGGGAGTAAGATTACACATATTTGACGTTGGTTTCACAACTGATAATGGAGTAACATTTTTCTTATTAGAATTTGAAGAATCTAAACTATTGGGCCATGAATCATCTTCAGTTGAGGAAGACAAAGAGTCATCACATTTACCCTTAAGAGTAAATTTGGTATTATAAGGTAAAGTCTGATATTTGGGATCATTCTTATTTAAACCAAACTCTCCAAGATCCCCTTTATGAGAACCATGAAGTTTAGCAGACATATCATCACGAGTGTGTTCAGATTCTAAAGTTTCTCTTGGTAAAGGTTCTACAGCAACAACATTAGTAGCATGATAAAAGCCATTATTGAAATTAGATCCATTGTAGTTTCGTGATAAGGCAACACTGTGAATTTGAGAAGCTAGCTGCTCATTTAAAAGTCGTTTGCGATGAAGACGTTGAGTAAGCTCATTAATTTTCTTATCGAGAATAGCAATGTCTTGCTGACGAAGAGCAATATCTTCTCTTTGCTGACATATATGGTTGTTTTGTTGTTCTGAGAGTTTTGTTCGATACTATAAAAAAAAAAATTGGAATTATAGAAATCTTTTATTATAAAACATATTAGAAATATTTAAATTATTGATTTTTAAATGAATATATTAATATCAGGTCTAGTTTTAAATATATGTAAAATATTTAATAGATCAATAATGAAAATAATTTTTCTGTTTTATACAAAAACGAGAAGCTAGAAATCCCAAGAATTATTTAAAAGAAATTTTTCTGAATTAGAATTTGCAATTTTTACAACATTTTTAATTAAAATATATATATATATATGAATGTAATAATATTCTGTCAAATAATTATTTTACAACTATGGCACATATTTTTTCACGAATTTAATAAATCATGCACATAAACTTATTATAATTTAGGAAAGCCTAAAAGCTATTTCAAATAAATTTTACAATACATGCTTGGTTGATTTATTAATACAACTTCATATCAATAGTTAAATACTTTTAAATTTAATTTAATAAAATTTAATTTTTTAATAAAATAAACAAATTAAAAAAATTTATTATTATTATTACTGTTATTATTATTTTGTTTTACATTTTATCAAATTTTTCATACAAAATGAATATAAAAAATTATCAATAAAAGAGTAGAGTTTAAAAATAAATATTCTATTTAATTTACCATGAAATAATTATTCATTAAAGATGCATGATGCAAGAAAAATTTATTATTAATTAACAATACCTCTGAAACTTTAAATTTTAATTATATTTCTAATATTTTAATAATGTTATTAAATACTTTTAAGAATATTACATCTAAAAAAAATGAAATAAAGTAAAATTCACTAAACTTACCATTAATTCTCTTTTCAAATTTTCAAGCTCAGTTGCAGAAGAAGATATAATGAAATTTTTGCGATTTTTATTATTTCGAATTTCATCTAGCTGCCTGGTAAGCTCATCAACCTTACTTACAGCAAGATTTAATTCTTTTTCTTTCTCACAAAACAAAGCTCGAATGGAATCTAGTTCAGTGCCTAAAAATATATATATATACAATTAATCAATTTGAAGCTTTGTCCCATAGATTCCAATCAAGTAATTATAAATAAATACAAAAATACTTTCCTTAATGTGCTTTTGATATATAGTTAATACACTAAGATTTTTAAAGACTCACAAAATATGTTAAACATCTAATATTTCATGTCAAAATAAAATATAATTAATATATACATATTAAATAAAATATAATTAATAATTACAAATATATAAACTTTTATATCAATAAAATGTAGTTAAGCTATAATTTGTTTTTCTTAACTTAAAAATTCGCTGGTTTTTTTTCTCTTGAAATGCACAAAAATTAAAATTAACGTAAAAAATAACCATGTTAATCAATTAGCAACTGGATTTTCTCCAAATATTACTAAAATTACGAATTTTATTACCCCCCCCACTACCTCTTATATTTTCAACTTTATAGATTCATATATGTTTACTAACTTTAAATCTAATATTACTACAATGATTCTACTACTACATTACTATCTCAACATAAACTTACAAAGGTGTTAAATAAATGGTATGGACAGTGTATTCATTCAAACCTGATGTTGCATTTTCCTAACATTAACAAAACTTTTTTATATACTAACTTTTTGAAAATAAATGTTTAAAAAACAAAATATTTTACCAAGATTTTCATTATTTGTTTTTTGTTGCTCTACTTGTCCACGCAATGCTCTCAATTGCCGTAACTTATGTTCTTGGGTATCAATTTTATCTCTGAGATTTTGCAAGCAAGCTGGATCTAGCTGATGTTCAGCTAAATTATGTTGGCGAGCTTCTTGTTGCTTTAAGAATTTCAGTCGTTGTTCTTTAGCAACCAAAAGTTGTTGCTGAGCTTCAATTTGATGCTGCTGCCTAGCAGCCATCTGACGTAGCTCAGCAAGGGTCATTGCTGCATCTTCTGGTAACTACAAAAAAAAATAATAATAATAATAATAATAAATAAATAAATAAAAAAAAGAATTTCAAAATCAAACAAGAATGATTTAAGTTTATAAGAAAACTAATATTATGGAAGAAAAATACTTCACAAAGTTAATTAAAAAGAAGTCTAATCTATTACAATTTATTAAATAACTTAATGAAAATTATTTGACAACGGAATTATAAATTGGAGACAGTTGAAGACCTAAGACAATGGGCTTTGTTTAATAGGTCTACAAGCTTTGTGACAAAAATAATTTTTATTTTCTTTATATAAAATTTAATTTTTTTTTATATAAAAACTGAAGATCAGATTGAATATAAACATTAAACACAGATCAGTAAAAATAAAAATATGAGAAGCTAGCATTCATTCACACAACTTATTTACTATTTTTCATGTGAATTTGTGAGGTTACAGTATTATTAATTGCATCTGGTATAAGCAGTAGATAATTTTAATTTAGATCCCACAACAGTTACATCATATCTAAAAAACATGTCTATTATTATCAATACTTAATATAAAAGCAGTGACATTCTAATTTTTCTTAAGAGAGGCCCGTTTTCTTTTGATTTTAAAAACAAACTGTGATAATTTATTTTGCAAATGGAATTGAAGCTATCTTTATGATCGCAGATTTTCAACATTGACCATAATGGGAGGAAAAAAAAAAAAATTTATTAGATGTTTAGCATGATATTAATGTTTTCTTGTACAATACCTTCCTTACAACTAAATACTCCCATTCAGAGTAAATCAAACAGTATTTCCATAGGCAGGCTTTTTAATAAAAAAAATCAAAACCATCTATTTTTAATTAATAGATTTAATGTTATTCTGCATGCCCAGAAGAAAACCCTGAGATACTATTAATGCTTCATCCACTGTTTTTTAATAAATTATTAACTTTGAAAGTTTATTTCCTACATCTCAAAATATTTTGGGAAAGAGTTCTTAGCTACCCCATACTAGCAGAAAGGATCATTAGAGCAACAATGTTAAGAACTCGTGCTTTAGATGAACAATATTATTCCAGCAGCAACATTATTAGTCAATAAAACTTGCTAAAAACATATTATAAGTACAACATGTATATAACTAAAAATAAAAGATGATCATTCAGAAAAACATAAATATTTAAATATTAAGTAACAGTAAAAAAAAAAAAAATCATTTATACTATAATGGATACCTACAACATGGTTCAATTTTTTAATATGCATCCCCAAATTTTCTTTTATTCTCAAAATATTTTGAATTGTTTAAAAACAAATAGATAGAATACAAAGGTTTCAAAAAAAAAAATTACTAAGATTTTTACATAAGTACTTTCAGGGTATTAACGATACCTTGGCGACAGACTAGGCGGTTTTAAGTGTCGCCAATCTAACAGCTACAGATTTGGCGGTTTTTAAGTGGTTAATCTACACTTAAAATTTTGTTCCAAATAATCAAAACGCTTTCAAATTTTATCCGATAAATCAAGTTGCTTTTCACAAAATTTAATCGACGTCAACTCCTCGCAATAGCAGTATATGAATCTCAAAGCTGTACAAAATGGAATTCTGCTTCCCTCAAACCAGTTGTCTTTTCTAAGTCCCACATGATAAGCACACTGACTGAAATCGCATTTCCAAAACTTACGTTTACCAAAATAAAGTTTCATGGCATGGGAATTGGGACATTTTCGTTATTTTGGTAAAATATTTCGCTCCTAAAAAAATAAAATTGCATCTTGTTCTGTTTCTGGTAAATCCCAAATACGCATTTTCGTAGCACTACAAAATGGCGTCAAAACTCAGCAAATCTGTAGCTGTTAGATTGGCGACACTTAAAAAAAGTCAAGGTATCGTTAATACATAAGTACCAAAAATTCATGCAGAAATGTCCTTCCATTGGCTTCGAGAGATATGGAAAAAGCATGACCCCTGGTCTTAAAATATCACCTCAGTGGGTATTCAACTCGCTTCAAACTGTGGTTACAAAACATGCATCAGTGCAGCAAGCTCCCTGAAGTAAAATCTAGAATAGCTGAATTTGTTACGTATCTGTCATTGTAGTGACGGCCTCAGGTCAACAATGCATAGTATTAGAGAACACTTTTTAATGAATAGTTAGACCAATAAGTTATTCTTTCAGGAATGGGTACTTTCAACTATACATGTGCATTATCATTTTAATGAGATGCAACTGATACTTTAGAATTCCATATTGTTTTTAATCGAGTATTTTTACATTGATAAAAACTTCTTATAACTACTAATTTTTAGTAATATTTTAATTCATGATAGTTAAAGCTTAGTTTTTTTCATTTTTATTTAATCTGTTTACAGGATTTAAATTTTAATTAGTAAGAAATTCTTTTCATCCTACCACAATGTTGCCCAAGAAATTTGAGAACCAATTATTTATATTTTCTGATTTGTTTAAAACATAAATAATTACGAATACCAAAAATAAAATTTTATAATTTTTGTATATAAATCATTTAATAGATGGATCATGAACACCTGAGTTTTTAACACAAGTTATCATTTTTCTTAAAATTATATAAAAATAAAAATTGTATTGATTTTCATACTTTTATTTAAAATAAAACAAACTCTTTTTTTTTTTTTTTAATCTTAAAATATCATACTTGAGAAAACAAGATGATCACATTTCTAAATAAGATAAGTACTGAAATATCTACTTAAAAATTCTTTTTTTTTTTTTTTTTTTTAATTAAGAAAATGGACATAAGTGATTTAAAATTTTGTGATATTAAGTAGTACAACTATTTAAAGATTTTTAATCAAACGCATAGCCTGCTGTTTTCAGTTTGGTAAAAATGTATTCAATTAAACTCTTTCTTTATATTTAAAAAAAAAAAAAACTTTTTTTTTTAAATGATACATAAACAGAGATCACCAGGCTTTTATTTTTACTTTAATGTAAAAATTATTATTATAAAGTGAAGTGATAATATTTTCATTTATTTATATATAAAAGCATTTGCAGAAAAAAATTGAATGATTGAAATCAAAAAATTCAGTCCATCAAAACAAGTCATAGTGTTTGGTATTAATACAACTTTTGAACTTTGAGTGAGTTTATTATTTAGCTTCAGAATTTCACAAAAAAATATATTAAAAAAAATTACTAGTTATATCATTTGATTGATGAATAAAATTACAGCAAATATAACTAAATTTGAGATGAAAGATAAGTGCAAAAACACACCCATCAGATTATGTACATCTTTGAATTGAGAAACCTTTTTAAATAGCTAATAGGTTATTTGATCAATTTCAAAGAGGTAAAAAAAATTCCCTTTAAGAACTCAAAATAAAGAATGTATTACATTAATTTAAAGAAAAAGCAAAATTGATATATATCACCACACTTAAAAAATATAAGATAAATGAAAGTAAAAACTTCATATCGACACGTAAAGGTCATGAATACCAAAACATAATAAATAAATAATAAAAATTTTAAGACAACTTACAAGAACCATATTAATGGATTAACTGTAGCAACGCATATGGGCTTTAAACGTTTAATTAGAACAAGAAAGAAAAAGAAATTAAGGGTATTAGCAACATTACGAAAAAACTAAACTACAGAAAGAAAAAAAAAAAAAAAAATAGCAATTGAGACTTTCCACCTCTCCCCGTTACATGTTTAACTACATTGCGGCCATTCTAAACAGAGAAGGGGGTATGGGAGAGAAAGGGAACTAAGAGAATTTGAAGAGACGAAAAAAACAAAAACAAAACTACTTTATATGACTACGGTTACATGTTGCACAAATATTTCGCTAGTCGCGCAGGTGAGTTCCACTTCGGGGTGATTGGTTGCTTTAATTTACTTTACCAAAATAATACTTTCTGAGAAAAAGGAAATTACTATTATCTGATACTTTTTGATATATTTTGAAAGAAAAACACAGTAGCACGTAAAAAAAATGTTTTTCTTCATAAAAACAATCAATATATTTACATATAAGAAAGGGCTTGAATGGCCGAGTGGCTAGCGCTCGGTACCACAGGTTTCGGGTTCAAGTCCCGGCGGTGACATGGATGTTTGTAGTTGTTCGGAATCCATTTAAACTGTAGGTCCCGGTCTAATAGGATCGTAGAGCGTTTCGGGGGGCATTGTTACTCGGCGTCCGTGGCTTATCTTCAAGTTACACGCGCCCCTGGGTAATGCAAAGTGAGTACGTCTGTGCAGCGCTTGCCAAGACAAAGCTGTCTAAGTGTTTGCCAGCTGCATTGAAAAGAAAAAAAAAACATAGCATAAGAATAAAAAAAAAATTGTAATTAATTTTTTAATACATGAAACAAAACAGATATTAAATATAACATAGATTTTAGTGAGTTCAATGATAGTAATAACTTATAATTAAAATGTCTTTTCATAAAAGTTAGGTTACATTTGCAAATCTGCTATCAATCTCACATCTAAAGTATTTTGCGCTGGATCAGTTTGATAGATATAGCGTTTTGGGGTTTTTAAATATATAAGGTTTTGATTTTGCAGAAACGGTTAACCCCAGTTTACTTTTCCCATGATTCCTCATTCTTGCCGTGACGTCACATCACTATGATGTCACCTTGACATCAGTTTCAATTGGCGCCAAAAAATAATCATGTTCATTTTGTTCTGTGCCTTGATGTGTGTGATATTGCTCGTGTAATTAAGCTGCTATGGATAGACATTTAATGCCTAAGGTAAGTTCATAAATTGTTCTTTTATATTCTTAATAATCAAAAACAATAAACATTGTTAACAATAACAATAATTATTGTTTTTGATTATTGAGATTGATATTGTCTTTGATCGATGAATGTTGATAGTATGTTAATGAGGTACTTACGTGTTAACGCTACCTTTGGCTACAGATTTGGCGGTTTTTAAGTGTCGCCAATCTAACAGCTACAGATTTGATAATTTTTGACGCCATTTTTTAGTGCTATGAAAATGCGTGTTTGGGATTTGCCAGAAACAGAACAAGATGCAATTTTATTTTTCAGGAGCGAAATATTTTACCAAAAAAAAACGAAAATGTCCCGATTCCCATGACATGAAACTTTATTTTGGTAAACGTAAGTTTGGAAATGCAATTTCAGTCAGTGTGCTTATCATGTGGGACTTAGAAAAGACAACTGGTTTGAGTGAAGCAGAATTTTAAAAACCGCCAAATCTGTATCTGCGGTTGGCGTTCAAAAGATAACTGCGTGCGCGTGCGAACAACAAGATTGCTCTTTACTGCCGCAACTGTAGCCAAGGTAGCGTTAATACGTAAGTACCGTTAATGATTATGATTTTGTATTTTCTATAATATTTATATAAACGCATAAGCCTAAGTATGTAGAAGAGTTTTAAAATTATTTTGTATTTATACCAAATATGTATATTTCTGTATTTATATATTTTAACATTTTATTTGAATTCATAAGGTTAACTTTTTGTATGATTTTTTTTTTTTTTGTTTCTTATTAGATTTCAATATATTTTGTAAGGGATAATCCCAGAGCGGGAGGCCCGTGGATGTGTTGGCGTGTTTCCCCGTACCCCCTCCCCTCAATAGTTGCTCGCCAAGTAGGTTTTGACCCCCTCCCCCCATCGGAGGGGTAAACGGGGAAAGGAAAGTTCTGGGAATAGAGATAAGAAAAGAAAATAAAGGATGACTTATCCTTTTAGATGGTGACTCTCACGTAATCCAACCGGATATGGACGGCGTCGTCATTCAAAGGACGAATTATGTGAACAACTCGGAGAAGTAGCTGAAAAGAATTTGAAATGAAATGGTGGGGCGTCAGTTACCGCTACGTTTAAAACGCGGCGGTATCCAGGCCCGGGGAACGTGGACCCCCACCAACAGGCCCAACATTTATTTACAACTTTCAAATTTACAAAATACATAAAAATACAAAATATGAAATATACAGTTAGTCAAATTAAATAATAAAATAATTTTTGGTTAATTGTCCAATAATAAAATATCCTTGACTATTTGTCCTAAAATGCCCTTGGCTAGGAAAAGTTCTAGAAGCCTTCATCTGTCTGTATTTTTTTGGCTGGGCCTAAAATGAAAAGAAATACAAGTTAGCTAACTTTGAGTGGATTTAAAATTAAATTATTACATGAAATTTAAATTAAATTTCTTACGGGCGGCGATTTCCTCCCAATCAAGATCATAAACATCATCTTCCATTCCATCCTCCTCTAAATCGGACCATTCGGTTACTTCAGAGTCATCGTCGTCTGAAAAAGGAATATAGTATATTTAGAATCTGGTTAAAAGTTGTTGTCGTTTGAAAAGATACCAGAAGAAAATAAAATTAATACTGACTTTTATTTGGCATCAGATGTTCGATACCAACATCTTCTGGAAGTACTTTGTCAATTTGTATCATTTCCAGGCCGGATTTGAGGCATCCAGGGTAAACTTCTTTTACATCTTGGATAAACTGCCATATCTGCGCCCCTAAATTCTTTTTTTTTTGCCCATATGATCAAGCCGGGTTCTTCGGGAATAGTGTGTAGCCGTATATTGCCGAAGCATTTTCTGTAGACAATGGCCTTCTTTAAGTGCTTGTTTTCCTTCTCAAGGGGATTTATGGTGTCATTTTTGTCAACGAACTCTCCCTTGGAATGGTTTGTTGTTTTATGCACAACACCTTTAATCAAGCGGTCAATTTTCTTGTATTGCCCGGCTTTATCGGTGCAGATTACAGCAGTTTCCGGATGGACGTAATTCTTGACAAGAGGCCACAAATCCCTCTTTTTTCCCATCTACTAAGAAAAAAGGCCCTCGCGATCCTTCCTATAGAAAAGTATAAAAAAATTAATCAGTAACTGTTATTTTGCAATCAACATTTAAAAATTTAAAATTTTATTTATTAAATAACTCACTTGCAGAATATTCCAAACACTGTGTCATGGATGCTGTAACCCGGCCTCTATTGTACTTCCGTTTTGTCAGGAAGGTTTCATCTAGTAAGATGGTTTTACCTAAAAATAATGAGCAAATTTAATATGGACGAACATATGTAAACTTGATGTGTCAATTTACGATCAATCGAATAATTTTACTTACATGGACCTCCCAATTGCTTCGAGTGGTGTGTGAAGCAAAAACTTCTGAAATCTCTCTGAAATAACTGTAATAATCTCCAACGGATTCACTGGTTCGTTACGTATTTGCCTCCAATTCATTATGGTATTAATTACATCTTTTACTTGCATTTTTTAACAAATGCAAATAACATCATCAAAACGTCACGAAACGGCAATTTGCTGTTTTCCATAATGGTATTTTTTAGTGGACTTACCGTTCCGTAACATTTTTTTTTTTTTTTTTTTTTTTTGCGACGTTCAGAGCAGACGTAACGAAAACCCAATTTCCTGGAAGGCATCTTCTGGCTTTTGCTTTCAGATCCGCATAAAGGACAAGCAGGGCGTGGTGACAGATAAGTTGGATTTAAACCCACTTCCTCATGAACTTTCCTCCGTGGCAAGGATGAGGTACCACGTAATGATATTGAAGCCTTGTAGAGCTGGATGCATTCTAGTGTATTAAATAACAGGAATTAATTAATTTTGAAATTAAATGCACTGAAATGATTAACTCAATTACAAAAAAAAAAAAAAAAAAAAAATAACGCTTGATTTGAGTATAAAAGCTGACAAATATAAACTGAATGAATAAAATAGCGTTATTAAGTTTTATTTAATTAAAAAGGATAAAATTAAATATTATAACATTATTTAGGAAAAATAACAAAATGAAAAGTATTTTACATATAATTACTTTCCAGTAGTAGATTTACTAAAACTTTACATGCATGATATATACCTCATAATTAAAAATTAAATAATAAAAAAAAGAAATAGAAAACTAAGACATGATACGTATTTCTAGCATTTAGGGAGATAATGAAATAATAGTTATTTTAGAATTACATAGCTCATCTTGATAGATGCTAGAGGATAGAAAATGCCAATTAGCAATTCAATTTTGTGTAACAAAGTTTAACTTTATGTAACTAAGTTTAAAAATTTTTAAATTAAAATAGCTAATTAATTAAAACTAATTAATAAATAAAATGTATATTAGGAGGTACTAAACTCACTTGGTCTGTGGATTATTCAACACGAAAGGAAAAGAGCTACAGAAAAAACGCACTTTCCCTATGAAAGCTCAAAAGAGAATGAATATTTGACGAGTTGCAAGCTGCGACCTATGTGAAGTAATTCTTCGAGGCTTCTGGGGAGAGGAATTGTGCACCGTGAAACAACAATGAAACCACCAGGCGGCGCTATCAGTTCTTAGGGAAAGGGAATTTTCCTTTCAACTTGTAGGAAGATTGTCCACCTGATGCGTGGATGCCATTACTTTTTTTTAATTACTGTAGCGTGCTGTGTTTCGACATTTACTCCGAACCGTCATTGTGCTGCAGTTTTTAAATAATATGTGAGTTGATATTATTTATTTTATATCATTTACTTTAGTTTATTATAATTTATTAGTTAATTAGCGTTTTAGTGAATAATTATTTTTTTACATATTTAATTGGGTACTTACGTATTAACCATACCTTGGCGACAGACTTGGCGGTTTTTAAGTGGCGCCAATCTAACAGCTACAGATTTGGTGAGTTTTGGCTCCATTTTGTAGTGCTACGAAAATGCGTATTTGGGATTTGTCAGAAACAGAACAAGATGCAATTTTATTTTTTCAAGAGTGAAATATTTTACCAAAACAACGAAAATGTCCCATGGAACAAAAATTTTTGAAAGCGTTTTGATTTTAAATGAAGTGTTTTTATATATTTTATTATTTGGAACAAAAATTTTAGGTGTAGATTGGCGCCACTGAAAACCGCCAAATCTGTAGCTGCGGTTGGCGCGTGTGCTCTTTATTGGCGCAACTGTCGCCAAGGTATCGTTAATACGTAAGTACCTTTAATTGCTATATTCTTAATTGTTCTGCTTTGAGTCGCCATTTTCTCGATAGCTTTATTGTGCTGCAGTTTTTAAAATAATTTCTTAATTTATATTATTTATGTGATGTAATTTACTTTTATTATTTAATTAGCATTTTAGTGATTTTTTTTTTTTTTTTGTTTTACATATTTAATTGCTGTTTTATAATTGTTTTGAAGGCTGATTCTAGACTATTTTTAAATATTTTGCTATTTTATTTTAGTAGTTCAATTGTTGTATACTTTTTCAATATAATAATTAATCCTTTTTTTTTAATTAACAGGCTTTGTTTCACTTGAAAAAAATTCATAGCAGGAGCATAGCTGGTTAAGCCTAAAGTTCTTATTGTAAATGTAGAAAATTTTCTCAAATAATTGTATATTAATTTTTAATTTATTTAATAGTAATTAATAATGTATTTCGATGGTTTCTTATTCATGAGGAATTTGATTTCATAAACATTTAATTTATTAATCTGTTTGAAATCTAAATGGATTCATTGTCTATATATTATTACTAATTATTATTATTATTATATTATTTTTTACTTATTTCGTAGATTACTGTTGGAATAAGAAAATTTTCTAATTACTCTTTTATTAATTAGTTTTCTTAGTTTTATATATTTATGCCAAAATAAATTGGTGCTCTTTTATTACACT
Organism: Caerostris extrusa; assembly: GCA_021605095.1. Lineage (NCBI taxonomy): Eukaryota > Metazoa > Arthropoda > Arachnida > Araneae > Araneidae > Caerostris > Caerostris extrusa. The sequence continues at coordinate 4,666 of BPLR01020679.1, read as the reverse complement.
GTCGATTTTGAAGAAAGCTGATTCTATACTATTTTTAAATATTTTATCTCAGTAGCTCAATTGCTTTATACTTTGCATATAAAAATTTCCCTTTTTAATTAACAGGCTTTGTTTCGATTGAAAATAAAAGAAATGGATAATTCTTGCCAACCTATTTGCAGTGAATACTGTTTACAAAGACATATGGAAACATTTCATGGTTTATCTAGTCCAAAATCTGTTAAATCATTGAAGTGTCTAGAATGCAAGCAAGGATTTGGTACACAGTTAACATTGGAGAATCATCTACAAAGTATTCATAATGTACTAATAACCAAGGAGACTTTATTCTTTGATACAACGGAAGAATTTACACTATGGAAAGAATGTGAAAAAAACTGGAAGTAAAAGAGATATAAATGGTATCAAAAGAACTTATTTCACGTATTAGCCCAAATACTCACATTGAGCAGCAAAGATTTTGCTGCACAAAAAAGACCAGGAAAATCCACACAATCGTCTATTTTGAAAAAATCAACAGCAGAGGAAGTTCAACAAATATCTTCAGAAATAATTGTAACTTCTAAACATAATTCTAACGTAATTCTGCTAAAGGTAAGAATTTTGTGTTTGTTGGCTATGTTGCTGTTTCTGCAGTTATACATATGCTTATTTATTAACTACATTGTTTTCATCTTTTTACTAATATTAAACTTAGTTATTAAATTTATATTAAAATAATTTATAAATGTAATTTATACATGTAAAGTGTTTTAGGTATTAAAAATATTTACATTATAATTAAAAAACAGTAAAATAAAAAAAAAATCTGTTACCAGTCTTCCTGTAGATAACTCTTAATTTCCCTCCTTTTAATGAATAAACAGGGTTTCCCTTAATAATCTATTTTCATAACCATAATCATTATTTTTAAAATTTCATCTGTAAATTATGAAATACAAAAATACTATAGCTATAAAAATTTAGTGTTTACTAACACAGTTGTATGATATATGAAACTGTTGCCAATACAAGATTATAAATGATATCTTTTAAAAATTTATTTGTTATATACTTTATAAAAATCCGAATTTTTCATGTGTTGTCTTCTTTTTCTGTTCCCATAAATTAACACACACTATTTCACATTCAACAATACGTATTCGAACAACTGCCCGCCAACCACACTCGCGTTCCTTCTTTCTGCCCTTGCTGTTACATTTTCATCCCCGTATAAGACATTCGCCTTATATTGAGTTACAGGAGGAGGAGTTATGAAGAGCCTCTTGGTCGTGGCGCCATCTATTGTCATTTATAATGACAAATAGTTTACATTCGGGCATCTGACAAGCAATTGCCCTCAATTGCCACATAAATTTTACTTAGTAATACACTTTTACCATATTCAAAAATAAACACAATACATGTATACAGCACATAAAACATAATAAAAAAGATGTTAAAGTTCAAATAATGATTATTTTGTCCAAATCAGTTCCTAAAAGTTCAGATGAAAAAAGTCCAGGAAAATGTTTATAGTTATTGATGAATGGGGCACTAGTCGTTACATGGATTATCTGGAGAGACACTAGAAGATCCCAGGGTTCCTCATCATCCGAGTCACAATCATCTTTATGAAGTCGCCATGGCTTGAGTTGACTCACGTGTGCTGTTGTGATGTAGAATCTGCCTCGTTCTTGTTCTTCCAGCTGAGTCACTTGATAAGTATCGTTGGGAGAACCTCAGTCACAATTAGGGGTCCTCTATATTTTGCTTGAGTCTTGGTAGGCTCTCCCGTTGATTTTGCTGAACGTCGAACAACCACTATTTCACCTGGTTCAAAAGTAATTGTTCGGCATTTTTTCTGGTCGTAATACTTCTTCATTTTGTCTTGTTTCTTTTTTATTACACTTCTAGTTTCTTGTTGAACGTTTTGGGATCAGTCCACTCATCAATACTTTCGTCTGCGACTCTTCGAAGGACTCCGTCATTAAATCTAGGTGAATAGCCATGAAGAATTTCGAATGGCGTTTTATTTGTGGTTTTGTTCACCGTATTATTCAAATTCCTTTCTGCTTGTTTATACGTAAATCCCAATCTTTTATGCCGTGAATCTTTCATGGACGTCGTTATTGTAGAAAGGACTGTTCTGTTGATTCGTTCTACCATGCCATTGCCCATAGGATGTTGAGTAGAATTCAAGGTGTGCTTTATTCCGTTATCATGACAGTACTTTTGAAATTGATGCGATGTATAACAGGAGCCTCTATCACTTATGATTCGGTCAGGTAATCCAAAATCTTCAACAAAGTTTTTCAAAGCTTTTAAAACATGTTGGGAGCCTTTGATATTTTTGACTGGACAAAGTCTGGTAAATCTTGTGAAGTTATCAATTATGGTAAATCTCGATTTCCTCGTGTGCTTTTCACGAAAGGTCCTAAATGGTCTATGTGAACAACTGAAAAGGGTCTTTTTCCAGCATCAATCGGGTGTAGATATCCCTTGCTGTTTTCCACCTTGAGTCTTGTTGATAAGCATTCGAAACACATTGAGATATGTTTCCGTAAGTAACGCTTCATGTATGGAAACCAGTAGTAATCCTTTTATTTTGCCAACATTCCTATCAACAGAAAAATGTCCCATAAGATCGTGAAATTTCACAGCAGTACTTTTCTCATACTTTTTGGAATCACATACAGAAGTTTCTCTTTTCCTTTGATTCTCCTATGAGATTCGGTTTTCTTTTGAAGGCAAAATTAACAATTTGTTGCTTTTTTCTTCATATGTTCTTTCATGCTCTTCCTTCTTAAAAATGTCAAACAATTTTCTTAAATCTTTATCAGCATGTTGAATGATCAAAATTTGTTCATCTTCACTAGTGTTAGGCGCCCTTCAAATTTCTTCTCTATGAGGTTGTTATAGTAACTTCCGATTCTGAAACGGAAGCTCGACTCATCGCATCAACATGTGTCATTTTTATGCCTGGTCTGTGGCGAACTTCAAATCATATTCCTGAATAGTATACTCCATCTTGCTATCTGAGGATTACATGATTTTTTGGCATTCATGTAAATTAATGCTTGACAGTCAGTGACAATCCGTAAAGGCTTTATTCCCCAATAAAAATTTCTCCAATCGTTTCTAATGTCCATACAATAGCCATTAACTCAATTTGAATGATAATTCTTTTCAGCTTCAGTCGTTTTCTTGCCTAACGCAGTAAACTAGGGTGCCGCTTGTTATCACTTCCAACTTGAAGTAGCATGCCAGCGATACCTTCCGCACTTGCATCATCAGTATGAACTTCAGTTTTTAGCTTCGGGGATAAGAAAGCCCACAAAGTAGGTTGTCCGAGTCAATTCCCTTTTCAAAACATTAAAAGATTGTTCTTGTTTTTCTCCCTACTTAAAATCTTCGTTTTCTTAGTTAGGTCAGTCAGAGGTTTTGCTTTTATAGCATAATTTTGAATAAATCTCCTAAAAAAAACTTGTTAAGTCGAGAAAGCGTCTAACTTCATGCAAATTTGTCGGTTGGGGAAATTTAGAAACTACTTCTACCTTTCTTGAGCCTGGTTTAATCCCATTCTTATTAATAATGAAGCCTAAAAATTCTACTTCATCTTTTTGCAAACTCACATTTAGACAATTTTAATGTTAACTGGCTTCTCGTAAAGCCTCGAATACTTTACCTAATTTTTTAATCATTTCTTCCCAAGTTGAAGCGTGTACCGAAAAGGATGTCGAGGATGGCATAAAACATCTTTGTTGCATAAGCAGCCCTAAAGTATGGTACATTAACCGTTGAGAAATTCTGATGATGCGTTTGTTAATCCAAATATCATTCTTTCAAATTGTCCAGTTTCATCTGGTGTGGAAATATAATGCAGTTTTAATTTGGCTTCTTCTGTCAGCAAGGTTTGTAGATACCCATGAGCCAAATCGAGTTGTAAACAGACTGCAATCATGTAGTTGTTCTAAGATAATCAATTTTGGGAAGGGAAATTTATCCTTGATCGTCTGATTATTTATTTTCTATAGTCAATAACTAGTCAAGTTTTTCACCAGTTTTCTCACGCACTAAAGAACGGGGCTTCTCTGAATATGGTGAACGTGTTTCTTTCACAATACCATGTTCTTTACATTCATTAACGATTTCTTTAATTGCTTTTCTTTCATGAATTTATTGTTTTTTATACGGTTTCATACATACAGTTTTTGAACCCTCAACTTCTTTAATATCCATTTTTATTAGTCCTGTACATCCTAATTCCGATATGTTTAATGCAAAACATTCTCTATACTCATTCAACAAATCAACAATGTCCTTCTGTTGTTGTTCAGTTAAGTGTTTATTAACTTTTTATTTGTTCTAAGCATAGGATTTATAGCTCTACATTATCTGAACTAACATTTAATATTTCTAATGAAGTGTCATTAATCAACATAATTTAAATCTGGTTCCAAGTTGACCCCATCCCTCCACTAATTCTACATTTCAAATGTTCTGATTTCTTTTTAAAAATATTTCCTTACATCCAATATTAATAATTGGTATAATGGTTTTTACCCTTCTTTTATTTCTAACAAATTAAAATTTCTTTCATTTCCCTGCATCATAATTAACCCATTGTTTATTCAGTTCCTGTTTTCGCCTTTACAAAATTTATGCCATTATTTATTATTTTCGT